>JAHZNE010006965.1:0-10222 GCA_027744055.1 Callyntrura sp. NNG-2020
TGACCATTAAGGGCATGATACAATAGACACGCAAATTGTGACATCCACTTAACTGGGAAAGTACGTATCAAACACATGAAACGGAAAAGGAGGAATGACTACAGCTTTTATATGAAGGGAACAGTCATAGAAATAACGTATTAAGTATATATTGCACATTTCCATTTAGGTTTAGTTTTACCACCCGAAATTCCCAAGAAAGCATTTACATTTTCCTCATATCTACCACCGCTCGGATCATTGTATCACTAATGCAAAAAACTAAATTTTCCTGGTGGGAGCGACAAGGTGAAGATGGAATGGAATGAAACTATTTTTTTAATATCCGCACGTTTTGTTACACTTGATGGTTGTCGAATTCATTGTTTAGTGAGATAACTTCTTTTGTTGTTATTAAAACTAGAGCCCTTTAAAAGTCAATTTACTGCTAACAAGCTAAAAAGTTTTTGAAATGGGGTGAGTTGAGGGTGTTTGGAGGTCAGCAGACCTTTGCTTATAATTCCAAGTATAGAATAATGGGTACACCTGTCGTAACATTAAAATTGACCGACGAGCAAATGTTTGTCTAGACAAATACTTTCTCATTTCAATCGATTCTTTATTGTCCAAAGAGACGACAGATGCCCTTCATGCCCCAGACAAGCTTACATATGAATGAAAAGTGAATGCTAGGAAACAGAGGCAACAACGCAACGGCAGAACTGTTAAAGCACGAGACAGAAGGGCAAATTGCAACCCATTTAACTAGGATGTGAGAGGCAAACGTTTAACCAATCATGAATTAAACTTCCTTCAATCGTTCATGTTTTAATGATTGTCAGGTCGTCATGCCATGTCATAATATAATGAATACTAATATAAATATTATAATTTAAAGGGTCCTAATTTTGACAATAATATCTTGCAAAAGTTTACAAATATGGTCTGCAAATAATTCGTAATGTATTTATTTCTACGAAAATTTGTAAATACCTTTGACTGTTGTATATCCCAAAATCCTCGATAAAGAAATATATTAAATTTCTTTCTCAGGCTAAATTAGAAGCTGGTCTTGCATTATAAACTTCACTTGTCACTACTCCATTCTTCAGATAACGTGATAAAATACAGATGTCACGAAATAACAGCATAATGGAATTAAATCAAAAGATAACACAATATCAATATCAAACTTTATATACATATGACATGCTGTTATCGCTGTCTGAAACGTTAAAACATCACATAAAAAACAGTTGATTCCCGTAAATATTTAACTACACACTTGTTTCCTGTCACCGTGCACCACTTTTTCAGTGGAGGATTTCGTAAAGTTTTTTAACAGCGTAAAAGATGGTTAGAAATGATATACGAACACAGAAATCATTCACGCACGCCTTTTAAGTTCCTCTTGCATCGAAGTTGAATGTGACGTCAAAACCGGATTTTTCTTTCAGCAATCAAGACGTACGCGTTTCTTTAGGCTGCTATGTGTGGTGAGTAAAGTTGCTTTCTCTTTCTTGGGTAAACAAGACAGGCAATGAGGCAAAGACAGTATGAGGTAATGCGTTGCGTCTTCAATCTATGGCGTAAGCCCTTTAAAAATACGGAGAGTATTAATTCAGTCGATTCAGAATTAGGTATAGAAAATAAATTGTTTCCCCCACGAAACTACTTGTACACTAGTGGTATATAGTGTGCGTGCACACACAGAGTTAGTTCTTCTCCTTTCTTTTTTTACGTCTACTGCTTTTATTGGGTAATTGCTACTTCCGCTGTTGGTGCTTCTATAATTAAATGTTTGGCTTATCGTAATTTCACACTGTAATAAATTATTTAACTTCTACCACCGTTTTGGAGGCTGGAATGGTGTCAGGTTTGGGGGACGTATAAATCGGATTTCTCCACTTTTTCCCCGAATGTATCAGCAATAAGGACAATTGAATGGTTCGTCGAATGGTACGTAATAAAATATGGGCTTTATGCGGATGTGTATGGCTAGAATGAGAAATACAAGTGCAAGAAACTCGGTATTTTGTTTTCTCAGCCGACCACACAGTCTTCGTTGTAGAGGAAGAGAGACGGGAATGAGTGTAGAACATGCATACACCGCAACCGCTACCGCACACTATTGATGTTACTGTTCCCCTAAAAAACTGCACACACACATACATAGTATATGGTCTAGCAAAGAGAGTTGCATAACTGGCATGCTAAAAGAACCTATTTCAGATTACATCTAGCAGGTGAATTCCCCATGGAACTATACGAGCTTTACGATTAGCATACTACATTGTTCTAGTAATAATCGTGTAGCTTTTTTTGTTTCCAAGCAAAGTCGTAGTACAAACGAGTATTGCGATACAGGAAAATCAGTGTGCTGGCAAATGGTAAAAGTGTATTGCGTTTTTCCATGCTACCTTTTAAACGTGTTCGTTGTTATTACCTATATGGAGTACTATACGGCAAGGAAATGGTCCTGCGGTCATTTTTTTGTTCCATTCCGGTTATGGAAGGAAGTAAAGTAACACCATCAAAGCCAACCTTATTATACCAGTTATTACGTTCTATGCAAAGGTTTGTCTGGAATTTAATTGAAATGTTCTCCAGTAATACAGAAGGTTGACTTGCGGGTAATCTGTAAAGGTAAAAAAGGAACAAGGAACTTGGACGTGGTAGCAAGAAACAAACAAAAAATGTGTGCTGCTGTTATTGCTACTTGCTGCCAACCAGACACTAGACGTTATATTATAGCCTATGAAATGTACAACAGATAGTAGAGAGGTAAAAAAGCTCCCTACTATACATCTATTTAACCATATCTAACGGTAAATTGTAGAGAAACGACCATGGCAACCAGCATAGCAGCATATGTTTCATTTCACGAACGACTTACTCGCGACTCGACTTTTTTTGCCCTCATCACCACCATCACACATTGTATTGCAACCTGCAAAACTGTAACTGTAACACTAAAGCGTAGTACTTCCAATAGAAAGTCTGTTTCTCTTGGAAATCATTGGAGTAAACAGGCTAGAAATAGAAATAGCAATTTTCAATAGAAGCCTGCCGGCCGTTTTTGTTTATTTATATTTGCACAAGATACCACAAACAACACAAACATACGTAGTAAGTAACAGCGATGAACGTGTGTGCTGCTTGCTTTTTAGCATTTACATTGTGTCGCTTCGTGTTGTCATTGCCAATGAAGATGTGATGGCATGAATGAGTAAACAAACAAATATAATGTGGTACGCTCGACGAGTACTAGTTTTATTGCATTCTATGAATGACGATGCTGGTATTCCTTTCTAAAACGAAATGCCTACAGGGACTTGCATTATTAAATGGCACTCGGATGTACCGTAGTACAGTGTGTCGTTTTATCTTAATATCGGGCTTTGTCTGACGGTTTGAAAAAGTTTACTTTACTTCATTTCTAATGCCTATTTCAAATTCCTAAAATGTCTACGCCACACCAACTTATACAGCAAGAACACTGAATTAAAGTCATGTTAAGTACATACTATATGATTTTTTCGAATTTTATATTAATTCTGGTGCTTGTAGAGAAGAATCTAAAGCATTTATGGTATTTCTCAAATGTTTAAGCAAAGCTAACCGCTGCATTGTGGGTGGGTTGAACTCATTCAGAAAATGTTTTGAATGCCACTTTACAAAGCATGTACGCATTCCTGAGGTAAATGGCTACCTCATTGTATTGTAACATTCCGCTACTTTTTCAAGTTGAGATCTTCCGTTCGACTCATGATCCCCACTTTCTTTTTGATACACGAGAAAAATATCGGGTAATTTAATCTCAGAATATCAGATTCCCAGTCGGTAGTCACCTACATACCAAATGCGGAACCGTCTCGGAGCGGAGTTCCAACTTGCCCCTACTCGGGAGTGAAACTCTAATCTCTAATGTAAACGGAGAAATGTGTCTCCAACACTGCTAGTACGTGTCTGTTATGGGAATGCATGGATGGAAAAATAACACATCACTCCCGTTCAAACCCAAGTCTGATGTTTACGCAGAAAATACGGATTTCGCATCACCTAAATAAAAATACAATTTTCTGATGTAAAATAATTTTTCAAATGGAAATAAAGTATGGCTGGGAGAAAAAATGTAGACATTTGCAAGATTTCCAAGAAAAAAGAAAACTGGCTTTTATTGTTGTGGACTCTTGGCAATGTTTCCAGCGTAACAACTGATACGAACAACCTTAATTAGGAATGGTACTACGAATAAACTTACGTTATACGAATTTGATAGTTACAAAATATGTACGTGGTAGTATAACAGTACTTAAAAATATTAATACATGGTATATTTCCAAATGAGCGCACAATAATAGGTTATCTGAAATTTCTGGAATGAAAATGTATGCCGAAAATTTACACAATACAATAATAATAAACGTCACTAAAACTAGTGGGAAAATCTGAACGCTTAACAAGTCGTGATAATTAGTCTCTCTTGTATATGTGCCGTTGGAACACTAAACAATGTGACCCCTCAAATCTCGATCCAGTAGTAACTTTAATTGCCTCTTTAGGGTTTCAACTTCGTTTTCTAAACAGGTTACTCGAGTTTTCAAAGCTTGGTATTCCTCTAGGGTAACATAACCTTTGTTAAAAGTTATGTTTGAATTTTCTCCATCTTCACGCTGGATGTGACTGTTGTTATCCATCCCTGAACTTATCATTGAACCCGAATTAGTAGTCGTGTGATGGTTTTGATTAATAGTCGTTGGAGGTGCAGGCGATGTAGATTTTTTGCTCTTATTTGTGATGCCATAAATAGGTGACGAGCCTGAGTTATTCATCGATGGAACGTGGTTCAAATTGTTGCTAGTAGTTTTATCAAACGACGAAGAAACTGACGACAATGAGGTAGGCTTAGCAGGTAACGGTGGGGCTTTTGCGGTGGATGGAGACTGTGCTTGGGTACTAGATGAATTGTTGGATGGGATAGTGGTATTTGCAATTGTTGTAGCTGTAGTAGACAAATTGCCAACTGGTGACGTCAAATTGCGTTTTTTGTCTTGTGTTTGCTTCAGTTCGGCCATCCAGGGAAGCGTTTGCTTTTTTGGCTTGGTGGCGCCAACAGCGCTACTGTTAGCACTTGAAGGAGTTGGCGAACCTTCTTTATCACTTCGAGTATTATGAGAATGGAAACTACCACTCTGATTTAAAGATGACCCACCATCTGTGAACGATCCAGACATTGTTCCGTTCGAAATACCACTGTGATTCAAGGGAGTGCTAAAATGTTGTGGTGGAGTGTCCGTAATTGAATTGTCGTAGCCATGTGCTGATCCGTTTAGCATTGGTGTTTCCTAAAATATAAACAATAATATAATAGTTTTCGATTATCCAGTTGCGCTCCAGTAATGCAGTCTAAATGCATTGAATCCCGTGAATCCTTACATTTTCTCTCGTTATAATTGTTGATGGTGGTCTTCTCTTTGGAGCCTTGGCCTGTAAGAACACATAAGATTATGTATATAAAATACCAGTCCAATTGGAACACACACTATTATGACAGTTATCCTTTCAGTTTGATAGTTAGTTTTTGTTATAATACAAAGTTCATTTACAAGTTTGTTAGTACAATACTTACACGAGTCGCTGTAAGATGATTAAGCGTTTCAGTTCTTTCAACGGAATTAAAATCTTCGGATTCATCGTAATTTCTTTCCTCCCTATGAACTGCTGGAAGATCTTTGCTTTTGGCAAATGCGTCTGTGGGTTTCTGTTGGTTAGAAAATAAATTCGAATGGAATGCTGCAATTCCTGGTGAAATTGGTGATGTGGCCACATGTCCAACTTTAGGAACAGGGATGGGGACGTGTTGCTGCGAATCTTTGCTGTTTGTTTTGTTCAATTTTGCTTTGGCCAGTTCAATTTTTGACTCCCCGGATTTGTCTCCTGCTCCTATTGATCGGCTCAAGCCACTCCCGTCAACAGTGGTCTCACCAACAACACTTTCCCTTTTGTTTTTGGCAGAAACGTCAGTTGCAGGTACGTTTCGTTCTTGAGCCAAGATTTTTCCGTGTGTTGCGTTAGTAATCACACCACCAGACTGTGCTTCTCCAGGTGTGATGATTTTAACAAAGTTATCCGGAAAAAGGCCAATTTTTCCACGCAGTTCTCCACGCCACCACCCTTCGTCTTCGCATTGTTTGGAAATTATTGTAACGATGTCACCCTCCGTCAACCCAAGCTCGTCTTCATTGAGGGCAGTATAAGGGTAGAAGCATCGAGCCAGCTCACGTACTGCAAAATACAATTGACAACTAGAGATTAAAATTCATTTATATGATTATCCAGCTATTCTGTACCATTATGTTGGCATGATTTTAAACGCGAGTTTATGTAAAAGGTAACAAGGCAACAAGAACTAACAAAATTTTTTTTTCACTTGGAGTCGGAGCGAATTGCTGCTGATTTTACGACCAGTTGCATATTTTGGGGAAAATGCTTTACCTCTATATCTAAATCAGCAACTGCAGTTTCCATTACATATTTTACATGCATTAAAAATGTTTAATTTCAAGACCTTTAAATCTATAAAAATAGTAAACGCTACAAAACACTTCGACAAGAAAATTTACGGTATATGCGTCTTCAAGCCCCTTTTGCACTGCAAAAACTTTTTGCTCATTAGCATGCAATCACCATCACCCTTAACTACTCGTGCGGACTTAACCAATAGAAACAACATTAGAAACATTGTAATAAGCTTGTCTTCATAAACGTAACATCTTACCAGGCTTAGGGGGTAACTCAGGAGCAGGTTCATCGTCAATACCTTCAACTGGTGGTAATGTAGTGGGTACAACATCTGGCACAGGAATACCTTGATGTAGTACGTACATAACAAAAATCATCGCAAAATAAAATAAAAATAAAGAAAAATGCAGAAGCAACAAAATTAAAGTTACGTTTCAGCCATAGCTTGAATGCAAGAAATAATTTGAATCTCAAGCCACCCTAACCCTAATGTACTCTAGTAAGCGTGAGGGCAAACTTCCATACCTCAACGTTGTTCATTGTCAAAACAAGGAACGTAAAAATACATAATATGAACAGTGTATTATATTACCTTTACCATGGTTACTTTTTGATGCGTCATTCGGTGCACGCTCCTCCGTTATTTTACTAGGACCTTCAACATCATCAGCCACCTTCACGTCCTGTACATCTTCAACGAAATTGGAAGGGAAAATGCCTTCCCGTCCCTTCAGCTTTCCTCTCCACCAGCCTTCCTCCACTTCCTCAATAAAATCCAAAACTTCACCAACTTCTAGTGGCAGTTCGTCATCTTGTTCCGGTGAATAGGAAAACAAGACTTTCACGCGTCTGTATTACGGTATTTCAAAGACCAACGTTTATATAGATTTGGACTTATAAGTTTTCTTTTATATAAGAATGCAGATAAAACTAGATCATCTAATAATCATCACAATTTAGCAAATATCCTACCTTGCACTACTGGGGTTATTTCTTAGCACAACTTCAGAGGGTTTTGGTGCAGGGTTTGCTTGTTCGATAACCGGCACTCTGGTAATAAAAAGAGGGAGTTTAGGATCATACAAATTTGTTTATGTTTGCCACGACCAGTTTTACCACTAGTATTTATGGCTAATTGTATTACTCACCCATTTTGGAATTTTATTATTTCATACAGTGAAAGGGCAGAGCGTCCAAATTAGTTTTGACAAGTCGTCACGCGACCTCCCAGTCCCAATTTCAAACTTTTGGCACTTACAAGTATAACCTCAACGACTCAACGCTGCTTTCTCCCGACTTTAGTTTATCATCCCAGAATAAAATACTACTAAGTACTTAATTTCACATTTGCGTTCGTTGTAGTTACATGGGCGTAATTAAATGCAGCGTAACATGTATGGAACGAAAACTTATTTACATTTTCTAATGTTTCCATACACAAGATGATGTATTCTCGGTAGGTAAAACTTACCACTGACCACTGGTAAAATATATTTACCCAAATATTTTTATGTTAGTAAAAAATGCACAACACACAAGCATAACCATACAATAAATTATTATCCATAACAGTTCCCGTTCCTACTGCTTACCCAGGTACAAGAGGGAATATAATTAAAAATGGAAATCTTTGGAATGTATTATTTATGTTTAATTCTCTACCACAGCTTTATAATATGACAAACATGTGCACAGTCACAAAAAAGAAACTATATACACCTTAGAGACTTAATTTTCCCCTGTAAATTCTTCTAAAATTATGTTACTCAGGTATGTAGGTACATTCACTTCCAATTGCTCGCACACAAATTCTTTCGTTGTTAAGTAAAATGGAGAGTTCGGTTACTGTCTATCAACGGATGGTATGATTAGGTGGGAATCTGATAAATCGGTCAATATGAATAAGAGATAAACAGACAACGCGTTTTGTTAACATTTAACTGTTTGATAAAACACACAAAAATACACATGTCGTACTATCGAAATTTATATCACTTTATTTTATGCTCGAAGCCTAAAATTTATAATCACGAAGATAAAACCAGGATTTCAATTGAGCTTTTCGTTTACACATCATGGCGTATTACGAGATTTTGGTATGGATGCATGTTGCATACAGTATCAGTTTCATCTTAAATTCACAAGTATGTAGTATCATTTACGTCCCATTAGGTGGCTTGTCTTGTTTAATCTGTTTCAACCTTTACTTGGGGCTGTGGAAGGTTGGAAGCCGTAGTTCATAGAGAATACCGCAGTCATTGTCGCAAGCTTCCTGTTCGTAATCTGTAAAGAGTAAAAATCGATCACAAAAAATTACTGGGTGGATATCTGTACAGTTTGGAATAGATACAGCACCGATGGCAGCACAAATCCTTTGCTCAGGTTCAACAGTTCTTTGTTTAAATTCGTTTTAGATAATAAATGTAAACTGCATATCTATAGGTTGATAATATACTAGGTATTGTTCCTACAGAAACATGAGCAATAAGCACTTACAACTTATCTTCTTTTCCTAACAAAAACCCAGGGTTTGAGTATTATTAGAAACTCACACAGTCATAACGTCATAAGCATGATCTCCATTTTTATACTAAATGGACAGTTGAGAATGTTACCCAAACTTTAATATGCCAAATTCTAATTGTTGTTTCAGTTTCATGCTAAATTCTATCGACAAAAGCCGTTAACGACGAAGCGTGAGAGATTAGACATAATTGTGTTAATTTATTTCGTTCCTAAGAAGCATATCGCATCATTTTTCACCTAATAAACTTTACCATTGGTAAATTAATGACCAATATCTATCCAAAGTCAGCTTAATTAAGAGTACTAAACTGAATATCATTAATGATTTATAAACGGTTAAAATTGCACAAAGAAAGATTATTTCATACGATGCGATGTTGGGAAACCGCAAAGTGGTTAGTAGAGGTACGTAAGTACTTTTTATTAGGCATAAATCATAAACGAGCTTACCTGCAATTTGTTCAAGTCACAAGTAAAAAGTTGCGTTCTCGGACTTCTGCATAAATCGGCAGGTGACCAAATACAATCACTAGGCAACTTCCGAATAGACCGAATATACAATTATAGTAACTAAGAAAGAACACATATATTTTTGAAAGTTTGTTTCCCTTTCCTTTCACTTTCAACAAATTTTGTACAATTGCAAAAAGTGCAAGTAGTGCATAACTAAACATAATCTCTACTTTTATAATCTCATTATCTTTGTTTCACTTTGGAGTTCCAACCAGTTCAGAACTTTTAATGTTAAGTAGATTTAAAAACAAAGTCGAGAGGTATTTTTGAACAACTTAATTCAGTCAGTGGCAATGTCTTTTAATGAACTCCTCTTTTGAATTATATCTTACAACCATTTTTCGTGTTTTCGAGTTAATTAGTCAAAAATAGAAGATTATTGGATGGAGGATAAGATACCAATAACGATAATATATGAGGAATCCATGTCCAGCTTAGCGAAACTTGACCATTCATGTGTGTAAATAAAATGTTCATTTCCATAGATTTAACATAAGCTGTAAGCAGGGTGAAGAGGACAGAGAGAACACATATGATAGGCCAGGGCTTATTCCCACGAATTCCTTGCTTCGGCGACAATTTTTATTTTACAATTTCCTCGGTTATGTCAACGTTACACTACACAAATTGGCATTATATTTCTATACACAAAAAACTTCCTCTAATAAATGACTAATAG
>JAHZNE010006966.1:0-11828 GCA_027744055.1 Callyntrura sp. NNG-2020
TCATAAAACATGTAATCACACTATTTACCTTTCCTGATTTGCTTAAAGCTAGTGCTACTAATGATAATCACACGTTAAATTGGTTTTACAAGATATGTTTCAAATTCATGAAAGTGTGTACGTGTACGAGGGTGGCATAAGCTCCATACTTTTCTTGTTCACTGATCGCATCATAAATTTAGCCCGGTTACAATTTTTAATAATAATTGCAGCCTATGCCGGACCAACAATGCACAGTATGGGTCTTCGCAATTGCAAATAACATAGGCAAGGCCAGTCTCAGATGCAAAGCACGTGTAAATCGTTTTATAGCTCGTTATCATCACCCTTTCGTACAAAGCTGTACGAAGGATATCTTCTTGATCAATAACTCCCTGGCCATATATTCATACACGTATTTGTACGACATTTGCTGATGCATTTTTAGATATTCCTTTTTGAAGAGGATGATGGGTCGATGATATCTCTTAAAAGCGTAACTTATTTGTATTCTGTTCCTTTTTCAACGTGTTACGGGCTGCTTGTTACTCCGATAGTAATTATAAGCATTTACCAATGTCCTATTGTACTCTGGGAGAATGGTAATAATGTGTTCGTATACACCATGTGACACGACACGAGAACGGTGATGATGAGGGGGAGAAAGAAAGAGGGAGCTTCACAAAATATGCGCTCTACAAAACCTTTTCATTACTTTCATCATTATCATCATCGTCGTCGTCGTCACAAAGAAGTAATAGAACGTGCGTACAAAATAAAAAAGTCTTTGCGTACACTTTGGTTCTTTACATTCGCATTCTTAATGGAGCCGAGAAGTAGTTTTGTGTCTGTCGAGCTCACGTTAATGGGATCCGCACAGCATGGGATCATTATCTGGATCATCTTTTGCCTATCTCATTTCCAACATAATGTACTTGTTTACCCCTGCCTAGTTCTTCATGCTCATCATATAAGCAAGAGTAGTGGCAACAAAAGCAACATGAATTAAAATACATTATACCTTGCCTCTCTGTGTATTTATGACCGGGTATTGTGTGATAGCCATGAAATATTAAATATGAAAAATGGTTTAAGGTATAACGACGATCATCATTTGACAATTTATCTCGTCGATAATCAGCTCCCTCACGTTCTCTATCTGTATACTTCATTAATAAAATAAGCCCTGTGGCCAAATAAGTAGTCTTAAATCTCACGCTGTCAAACTACAGGCGATGAGGTAGTATAAGGTATACGTACGCCTAAGAGCAAATGTGCGTGTGTATCATTGAGTAGCGTTTATATATTTTTTAACCGTTATTCGTTAAATAATAATTTGTGCGGAACAATACGAGGCGGTTGACAGGGTGTGAATAGAGACAAGTTTTTGCATATTTGACGTGATTATAATCGTGAAACTGATTGATGACTAATCATTATTCTTTCTTTCTTTTCAGGTAAGCCACCTCGAAAAATTGTACTCTCTGATTTGAACTGGTTGTTATCGGATTTAGACAACTTATGAGCGAATTCTAGGTTTGCAAACAAAAGGTACGTTGAATAACGGGTAATTAGTTCAAATTGGCAGCCGTCGCGTAATACCCAACCTAGGAACACTCCGTAAATATTGTGCATTAACGTGATCTCATCGAAATCATTGCCGTTTTTATTATTACTGACGCCATTGTAAGCCCACTTACCCATGAAGGATGTTGCAGGATTTATGGGAGATACGATCCAATTCAATTTATTTTTACTACTCCATTCTTCTACAGCAACACTTCCATTAAAATTGCCACTAGAAAATCTCACTTTTAGACTTGGAGAGCTCTTGAACAACATCAGGCAGGGCGGCGTACTGTGTGGCAGGCAGCAGCAGCAGCCGTCGTACAACTTGCTGGTTTCCATATCTGAACAAATCAAATCCATCTCATCTCATCAAGATCTGTCTAAATCCATCCATCTACATTTTTACATCCCCTTGTCGATTTTTAGATTGTCGTAGTCCAGAGGCGCTACTTGACTACTAGTAAGGGTATGGTGGCATGGCAAGCATCAGCAGCACTAATAATGAAAGTAGTGCGCCATCCAGAAAAAGAACACATGTGTGTGTGCTGGCACTACTGTCGTTTCATGGTGAACGTAACCGTGTTTTGTAAAATAAATACATTCATATTTTTACGAGTGTACGTTTTATGTCACTGTGTTAGTCAGTCACTCGAACACCACCGTCGCGTCACTACCATTTCTGTGGAATAATCATTACATTTTATTTTCACGATGCATCTCACTCCTATCACTCTGTTGGAGCGGCTGTCTACCGATAATTTTTATAATATACTCTCTCGTGCATGTAACTGCTTTAGTAGCCATAATATCCCAAATAAATACACACGAAAAATCTTTTTTGACAGTATTCCTGTATTATACGTATATATGACCATGTGAAGCACACCATCATCACGCACAAATGTATGAACGAGCCCACTCAAGCTTGATTTTTATTTCAGGAGATGATGATATGTAGGGAAACTGGTTCCCAGTTGACAGAAATGCATATCTCTTGCACGAATCATGGACGAACTAACCCTCTCTGTGAGAGGATAATGTTGAATTCATCAAAACTTTAGTTGAGATACGACATACAATAGCTTCATATAGCATCACGGTTGACTCGTCTGTTTTTACCCCCCATTCAATTTTAAACAGTTTCGACTTGAATTGCTTAGACAGAAAATAAAGACAATATAAAGCCTACTTGATTGGCTTGACAGAAGCCATAAACGTGCAAAGCCCTGTCTGTGGTCTGTCATATCGTTGTTGGGAAGAAGAAAGAATTTTTTTTGAAAAGTAGGATAATGACTTGTTATTAGCCATATTCAAGGAGTTCGTAGTTGGTGGCCCCTCGAAAAAATTCATCAAACGGAGAGGTACATATATTTGCGGCTAAATGCATGACCTAAAATTGGCGATTTTTTGCAAAGCCTTACTTCATTATTGAAAAAGGTGGCGGAAAGTGGCTGACGACATTTTCAGCACATGCAATTTGCAAGAAATGAATTATAACCATGTTGACTCTACCTCTGTGTTGTGTACAAATTGCACATGTAAACAAAATAATATTGAAAGAGTCACACTCAAATGAAGAGCATGAACGTGTGTATAAACAGCTTGCGATATATAACACTGCACTTGTGTTGCATTACTACGTAGTAGTGGTGTGTTTGTAGGAAAATTCGATACTCCTGGGATAATAGAAAGTAAGTGGAAGCAGAAGTAATTGTGATAATGAATCCTGCTTCAGACAGACAGCAGGATAATATAGCTGACAAGTATTTTAATGACAACACATACATGAGTGATTAATGATTTCTGGAAGTGCCACAGTGCCACTACCTCGGCAATGCTGCTAAACACACACAAAAATGACATGATAAATAATACGAGAAAAACAACTCCGAATTTCCGAAGCATAATTACTATTTTTTTACTACGCAAAGAAATAATACACAGTTTTTCCCTATACAGGCGTTATAATAGTGACGAGACGTAAATAGTGCATAATATAAACACATATGCAATATCCATTGATGGGATGTTCAATTCAAAATGACAAATGCCTATGTAGAAAGATAGTGACAATAATCATGTAAAACATAACATGAGCAGGTGAATGATGAACAAAAAGTTAGCTAAGTGTAACAAAACAGTGGAAACAATTTGAAATTGTCTGTTTTACCACGATCTCTTCAGTAGTGTTGTCCTGATACGAAGAAAATATGAAATGATTTTAATTTAGTGCCAACCCGTTATGGTTCACACCGTCAACAGGGTATAAATGGAAGTACGTGGAAATACATATTTTCTGTTTTAATTTCAACGCGTGATGTATGTATGCTTAAATTTTCCTGCGGATGCTGAGGGTTAAAGTTTAATTTACAATGCATTTACAGATATAATACCAGAAAGCATGGGGTAGGAGTGTCAAAATGGAAACGGTGTCTGATGATGTCATCTTTTTTATTTATTAATGAATGCAGTTTTGGTGCAAGCAAATGATATTGGTATACTGCAAAGCAAACGTTCCTTCATTAGTCATTCTTTGATTAGTAAAGCTAAATATGAATGGCAGCTACATTCTTTGAAATTAGAATGGGTACGTACGTACGCAGAAACGGTCATTATAACAAGGCGCGTAGGAAGCAGTTATAATTAATTATAGGGATGAGCAGCAAAATTGTCGCTGGCAATAAATACCTAATTTAGGGAGATGTGATGTGTGCATATAAATGGTAAGCGGGATTCAAACTAAATGAAAGGGTTTTCCGGGAGTAATCACCAGTTTGGTGTAAATGTAATACGCATCAAACAGAATCTTCTCCACTCATCTCCTACTGCTAGAAAGGAACACACGTTCCCTCGGAGGATGATGCTCTCTTTACGCACAAGTACAAGAAGATATAATGTGTGAAGCCAAGGTGGTGAGATGACGAACACTAGGGTTGAAAAGAGAGATGGCACAAAGAGGAAAAGAATATATAACTCTAGAAATGGGAAGAATAAGGCGGTGTACCACTCTGAACATTGACAGACAACAAATGTGTTATTATGCATACCAAAGTACGAAACAGTCACTTATACCATATTAAAGCAGCATACATATCATATACCGTCACATCCCCATAAATACCCCATACATACCACCAACACCCCCATTTCCACCAACACTGCACCACATCTGAGCCACAAAATTCTCCATCTCCCAAATTCTTACCCTACAATTGCAGACGCACAAAAAATTACAAACACGCAGCATAAAAATATTACCAGAGAGAGAGCTTCCAGGGAATATTTGTAAGCCACAAATGGCTCCACTGCCCAAATTATGTGCATTACAACAACACACCCTGCAAAGCAAAATTTGTCTCAGGCTATATGCTTATACCTACCCATATATACATTTTAAATATATTTAGGTATAATATTTCGTCTATATCGACATGATGATGGTAATATTTCAATCGATTTTTATTCTTTTTACCATTTGTACAATTCTCACCAATACCCTCTGCTTTTGTGCTTATTAATCATATGCATAATAATAATGTTTTTCGTTGCTGCTGTTGAAGGGAGGAAAACGCTTGCTTATTGGATTGGGGATGCAAGCGTTGTTGCTGGTTGTTGATACAACGATGCTGAGATGACATTGCTAATGAAATGTGAATTTGTGTATAGTTGCAACTTGTGTACAATGTTATGTGTGTTTTTGGAGCTAGTTTAAAAAATAAAGAAAGGTTATTCTCTTTTTTTGTAGCTCGTACATGGCCTTGTTGCACTGGGTGTGTGACATGTCGTTAACGAAAGTTCATTGAAAAGAACATTTTTTTAAAACGTACAGCAGACTGCATCGTTGCTGTTGTTTACTACTGCTGCAGTAGTCGAGATGGTAGTTTTTGTGCATGTGATTATGGGCTTTCCCCACTTTACCGTACATGTACTATGAATGTATTTACTTCCTTCATGACAGAAATGTATGCAAGTTTTATTTATGTACAGGTTCTGTTCTCGAGCTCATAAAAAGTTATCTTGCTGTTGTATCTTCCCTCGTTGTTGTATTAATCAATTTTGTTGGAATAATGATGACAGTTTTTTTCGTGGCGTTTTTTTATCTTTTCGTCTGTGACATGCTCCAACTGCAGAGGATGCAGTAAAAGTTGGAACGAACTAATTATTACAAGTTTTAAACTTACGACGCGTAATAAATAAATAGATGCAGCTTACCACGAGACAGAAAAGTTTGTAGTGAGAATAGAATTAGTATGTAATTGCAGGGGGTGACAATCAAGCAAATGTGAAGGGGAGTTTGTCCGGAAAGATAAAAGGGTTCAGAGTAAAGTACCCCTTAAAATATGAAAACATACTTAATTTTTACATTGGGCTACTTTCCAAGAAGTTATGTCGCCAGTAATGCGCCACTTGAGTGTACGAATTATAGCGTTAACAAACTCTAAAAGTGTTTGATTACCTCGTAAAAGTGTAACTGTACGTGTGCGCAACAAAAGCATTTGACACCCATTTGGCCGTGATCTTCCAAAATAATTTTTAAGGCGAGGCACCAGGCAGCCCAACTTCAAAACTGATGCCACACGCACAAGACAATACAATATTTCCGTTATTACCGAAGCGGTGGTAAAAGCATCAGTAAAACCTGAATGCTATGCATAACCCAAGTCAAATCGAGACAAAGAAATTGCCCAAATAGATGTCACACTCATTTCGTCCAAACAGATTGGTTCAATCCTCCAATCTCGGGACCGGGTAAAGGGATTTCAAATAAATACCCGACGAGAGGCTTAAGGCGACAAAAGATCAGTACAAAATCTAGCCATGCATTGTTACGGTCAGCGACGGAGGTAATGGTGTAACGCGTCGTATTGTGTATTTAATATTAATAGCAGTAAACAGGAAGCTTTCCCAAGCAAAAACGAATAGCAGTAGAAGAGAATGCATTTCATTGTTGTTTCGAAAAGACGGCTTTGTGTATTTATGAGCCTCCATTGTGTGTAGGCGTGCAAATGGCAATTCCTGCGGACTTTGAGCACAGTATCCTGTCGTGTATGCAACCTGGATTTATATTCGGGGACTCTGGATGGCCTTACCAGAACCTGGCTTGGCTCCCCATCTCCCTCCATTACCTCTGTATAGCCAGGGTCCATCCAACGAACAACCAGCCACCCAAGAATTTTCCAGTTTTGTTCAGAATCCTAATACATTATTCAGAATTTCGTTGAACAATCGTTATTTTGCTTGCTACTTTGGATGAAATACAGAACAACAGAGAGAAACAAAAAATTTACGTTACAATGATTATGCCATGCCGAACAATTGCTCTTTGCTCAATTCTGCCGGGACGGGATGTGTGCATCATTATTCTAAAATGCCTCTCTGTTCATAATCAAGAGGGCTCATGATATTAACAATAATAACGATACACGTATAACCGCGAAGGGCTGACTGGGAAGGCCACCGTCATCATAAGTTTCTTTCGTATTACCAAATATCTACATGGCATTGTCATGAAATACCCTAATTTGGGAATTTCACGGATTTTTATTATTGGGTTTATGCTATAATACACTGACACTGGAGGAGAAAGAGAACGACGCAACTGTCTTCATTAGGAGGAATAATAGCCAACAATTTCGTCTGAATGGCACCAGTCATATATTATTGTACTCGCAGCATATATACCCAATAATGCAGTTGAGTAGAGGAGTTACGATCGCCGACAGGAGGCATATGCACTGTTGGCAGTTTAAAAGTTACTCTGATTTCAACCACGCACGCATTTGCTAACCAAAGGTTGCGTTGTCTCGTTAAATATTTAGAGCGCGGTCATACATTTATGGCAAATGTCAAAAACAGTTTTAACCAAGTTTTTTGTTACTCCGGGCATTGTCCAAAACAGACAATCAGCAGCAGCAGTGAGGAAATCCACTAAATTGTTGCTGACGGTTAAAATGTTGAATGCAGCCCTGAAACTCTGCCATCTAAAGAAGCTTTCTGCAATTACCACTTTTACTGCCTAAAACGAGGGAGGGAACGAAGTACGATCACCGTTTACCATTCTCATTAAGAATATGATATGATCATTTTCACGAAGGAAACTTATAATTCCAAAGGCTTAATGGAATATATCATGTCATAAAGTTGAAGACACACAAGGTTAGAGGGAATGTGAATGTCGACGACGACGACGACGATACTCTGGGCTGATAAGATCATATCCCAAATTTAGGAAAAATTATTACACCACTTTTCACAACGCACATTGTACGATTCATTTTTTGACCAAGTGTTCCCCCTTATTATTTACGAAAATACGTATTATGTGTACCTATACCATACATTATTTTTACCTGAGAAAATCCTATTTAAAACACCTTTTAGCCACCACCTCCCGGTAAGAAACAAGAGAATAGGGTATATCGCAGTGTATTAGTATACATTCTTAAGGTACCTTTTCGTTGGACACGAAAATCCTTCCCCTTTATGCCCGCACGGTGCAGCCAGCAACTGCGAAGAAACTTTGTTCGTAGCAGAGGTATTTTCCTACTTTACGAAAAATTAGAAGCAAAGTTTTTACCAGAAAAAAGTGTATGCAGGTTAGCTTTGTAAGAGTAAATGTTTGTGACATCCGCGCGCATCGCTCTTACAGAATAACAAAGGATCAGAATTGAGAATCATCATGGGACGGAAAGTAGAAAAAGATGCAAACGGTTCGTTTACAACCAGAAGGTTGATAGTAAAGGTGTGTAGAGACAATGAAAGTGAGAAGAGAGACGGGCATTTCATCTGCAGTACTGCAGACATCTTTTTTCGGAAATTAGGTGGTGTGGTATAGATAGGCCTGCACGAAGTATACCTGTTATAAACCTGACTTAATGGTGGATATGATGCATTATTACGGACGTAAGGAAGTGCGGAGAAAAAAGCTTTTCACGCGTGTGTAGAAATATAAAATACCCTGCAAACAAGTGATCCTGACGTTTTTTTGTTCTTCAGGGAAGGGATGACTGAAGCACCATTTATTTTTATGTACATATTTACTCCCTGATCTCTGATCTTGTTATCCCTTCTTGCTGTATTTAGTGCAGAGCTAATCCTGAAAAAAATAATGGCTCACAGCGTCACCTTCCATAATGTGGATGCTCGTTCGCCCTTTTCCCCTTGATTGTTATCTTCCCGTCGTTCAGAAGAGACGAAATAAATAAATAACTGCAGCAGCAGCCGTAGTGAGCTTAAAGCTGCAATATAGGCTGAGTTGTTGTGCAAGATAAAGTGATTGTATTTGTAGGTATCCCACCGAGACAACAGGGGAAAGAGTGAGGAAAATTGTTGATGATGGCCGTGCAAGATCGTTTGATGTTCAAAAATAAATAAAGCTGAAGTATGCAAACGGAGACGTTAATTACTCCAGGTACTGAGCAAGATGGTGGTAGCAATTTTCATTTTTATCTCGAGTTTGATTACCCCAAGTCTGAATTTCAGTAATAATGACACTTAATTGTGCGTTTAATGTTGTATTGCAAGAAATATATTATGTTTAAAAGAGTAGTTTAGTTGCGCAATTCCTACATATTTATTGCTCATTGCTTTCTACCATACCCAAAAGAATTCTCTCATGAGAACAGTAGAACTGTGAGGAAGTGGACGGCTATCTACTAAATGTATTAAGTTCTCATGAAATTGTACGCGATTTGAAGATTTTGCATAAATATGTAATCTAATCCACATAGTGTCTGTGTTTAAAGTTCAAGAGGTGCCATCTTCAAATTGTGATGTTGCTGTCTATCAAGAAAATGATTACATCACTTTATTTATAGGCTACAACTATACACCTTATAAGCAACGAATCAAACCCCCACTACAGCACTGCTGTCTTGCCTTGTCAAATATCATGTCATTCGTACTATCTATCTCCTCATATTTCCTTACAAATGTCCAAGATAAAAAGGAAGCCACAAGAAAAACTCTTTTCCACTAAAAAAATGCCTTAACTCAAGCTGCTGAAAGAAAACTCTTTAACCTTTGAATTATTTGTCTACGTTGATAAGAATAAATAACCCAGTAGCAGCCGCAGCCGCGACAAAATTATCTTTTTTCGAGAGTTGAGTAAAGTCAACTACAATATAGGTAATCCATAAGGTACATTTCAGTTTAATTTCCCCCCTCAAAAACAATTTATCTCTCCTTCGAAAAGAATCCAAGTATAAACGTTAACAAACTATCCAGTTTTGTCTCATCGTCGTCCTATCCTTATGGATGAATAGGGAAAGATGTACATAGAACTGCATTATCACATTCAAGTATTTCATTATTACGGCCCCTTACGTCTTTTTAGCTTAACTCTATTATCATCCGCCGTCAGTTATCACTTGTTAGGTAGCTGATACAATATACACAAAAGTATCACTTACTTGCCTTCTCTCATTTATGTTGCGCATCCTTACAGATTCCACCTCCGTCACCATTTTTCTCTTGTGTATAGTTTTTTCTCCCTCAGAAAATACACTTTCCTCCCTCGCTTATTTTTTTCTGGCCTTATTGTCTCTTCCTTTCCATTGTATATTTTGCTGGGCTCTTATTCTTCAAAAAGAGATTTTTTTACCACAACAGATTTTTTGTTGAAAAGCGGTGGCATTTATTATAGCTTTTCTGTCTGGGATGATGAGAGCTTGTTCACATCTTTCAAGTCTCATCCCTTTTCCTGTTTCATTTCAGTAAATTTTGTGGTACTGTATTTGTTTATATTTCTTTCTATGCATATAAGGGAAGAAAGGATGAAGATGGGTAAACTAGTATAAAAAACGAAGGTAAGGAAAAATATTTCGTATTTTTTTTGGTGACGAGAGAATGCTAGAAAAAAAGACACTTCGCGTTTCCCCTTTGTTTGTATTTATTTAATGCGTAAGGCAAATTGTGAGTGCTCTTAAGAAGTAAATGGAGAGAGGAACTACTTGTGGTAAACTCAGCAAGCTCCCATGAACATGTTTGCCTTTCGTTTTTACTGCAACTACACCGATATATTGCACGTAGAGATGACAATGTAGTGCTAATGCTAACAGGCCAACAATGTTCAACTGTGTTTCAAAAGTAATTTACTTTTTTGTGAGAGGGTCAGTGGCGAAAATAAGTTGGGTTTTAGTACAGTAGCAAAAGAAAAAGAGAAAAGTAACACGTACGTAAACAAAAGAAACAAAATGATCCTCTCGGAAAAGAACGACGCGACTTCTTTTGTTTATTTTGCACCCCGCTGATGATAAAAGGTTTTGCGTCACATTCCACAGAGGTTGGAAAGAACAGCACCGCAAGTGGGTGGGTGGTGGGCATAAAAGGAGATGTATTGTGCATGGGTATTCATTTTGAGGGCGAAATAATACGCAAGGCAACGACCGACTTGGCTGCTGCTGCCTGCAAAAACCTGTATTTTTTCTCTTATAAAGATGTGAAGTTCCAAAAATACATAAAGAAGTTTTAAGCTGAAAAAAGTTTAAAAGTTTTGCTAATTCGAAGGAGTAACTTAATGTTTTGGCATGTTATGGTGGAAGAGCAGTTAAATGAGCCGTGTGCAAAAAAGTGCGTGTGCCATGCGTACTGCCCATTTACTTGTGCATTGTAATTTTAAATGAATAAATGGCCAGTAGCGTAGGCGGTAAGCACTTTTGCACGCACATTGGTAATTAGTAATTAGTTTTACAGGTAATTCTACGTTACTGATGAAGAAACAGCGAATGTACCTCAAACAAAACCAGGCAGGTTGATGAACGCGAGTCTATTTTTAAAATGCATATAGCGACCTGTGCAAAAACGTACAAGAGTCATTTTGTGGTTTCAATTTTCTGCTTACCAAGCAATATGTGCCGGCAAAACTGGTCATTTTCATTGGAATAGAAAGTGACTAAAGTGGCATCTTATTCCACGGGGGATCACATTGCTCGTTGATTTTAAATTATAACGGGACTATCCTCAATCTTTAAATATTCAAAAGAAATCCCCACACATCCTGCAATTCCTGCAGTTCAAATCATCTTGTGGCTTTTCCTTTTTAAACCGCTGCTGCGCTCTCTTTGATTACTTTGCAGCAATTTTACAATGATGTAAAAAACGCTTCTACGAATCGTCCAAAATATTCTGTTGTTCTGTTGTTGTACTTATATTACTCATGGCTTTTATAGTTAAAGCTTGGGTGGCAACGAAAGGTACTGCTGTAAGTTTTGGAGGAAAAGGCTTGATGCAACAATTAAACCACAGTAGGTATATTTACGAGAATATCGATCGTGTCTCCC
>JAHZNE010006967.1:0-10286 GCA_027744055.1 Callyntrura sp. NNG-2020
GTTATGGGAACTTTCCCAAATAGTGAAATAATGGATGAAATATTTTATTTGTTATGATTGGTTGTTTATATTGAAAATGTTTACAAACCTACTGTGAAATGTTAATAAAACAACGATTTTGCACACTGTTGCACTTACAATAGTTCGTATGCCATGGGTTACTTATAAATAGTACACCACGATTTATTGTGTAATTGTTTAGTATATAACATTCTTGAGTGTAATGCTTGGTTTTCTATTTTTTTAAGCGGGTAATTGTAATCTAATCGGCTTGCTGAATATCCGACAACCATGAACCTACATACAGTTACTGTTCGACAGGTACTTTCACCCAGATATGCCACCAGTGCAGCTCCTTACTAAATAACTGGTCGAAAACATTAAAAATGTATACGTACTGCGTGTATGCCAAAAAGTTAAGGATCTTAAAAAATATCTCTTGAATTTATCGTGTCCTACGAAAACACAATTGGGTTGCTGAAATACACGAGTTGCTGACCCATTACCTCCACCGTGTGGCATCCGGCGGCACCGGGAAGTTGCGTGCATTTGCTTTTGCTTGTTTTGTTTTCATTCGCATTGTTGTATCACAACTTGTTCGGTATGTGCCATGCATCATGGTGTGATGTACGCATACAATGTGCTAACAGTGCTTATATTTATCAGTTGTCAGTGGTTTATGTTGTTCCTCCGGGGGTGTGATGACATTTCCCTCCCATCTCCCATGACCGTAATAATAACGTGAGTTAAAGATTGTATCGTATGGGAAAAGAAAATGCAAGAAGACGACGAGATTGAAAATATGGAAACAAAACGCTTGCTCATCTGACTTGACTGAGGTTGGCAGCTGACTGATGTACATAGAATATGATTCGGCTGATTGATTAGCTACAATTGATTTATTACAATTATTCCGAACCCGAACTTCTTTTTATATAACAAATCCAAAGGTTTGAGTAATTGAGTTTATTTATTGAAAAATCAAAGTATTTCATAACTAATAACTGTGCTTGAAATTGTAAATGTGCGGTTTCGGAGTCCACAATCATTAAACCTCGTGTCCAGATTGACGTTTAAACTAAAGCTAATCGTAATCGTCATTGTCATTATTGTTGTTTTGTATGACAATCACAATCACAAATATAAAAACATTCTACAAGTTCTGAGGGTCTAAGAAATTCATTCGGTCATCGAGGGAGTACTGCTGATTCAAAGGGGTAATGCAATGAAAAGGGGGTTTCACGTAGCAGCAAGTGGCTGTCCAATTCGGATTATGCTAATTTACTTATCTTTCGCCTTCGCCTTATCTTTCACCAATTAAATACTTGATTTAGCTGATTAATATTGCCGTGAATTGATGCGCGAACTTTACTAGTTGCATTCATGTTTTGTAAATGTTGTTGATAATATAATCTCAGTATTTTTGCAGTGACCCGTTTGTGAATGTATATTGTGTACCTGCTGATCTGCCTTGTTTAAAAATCGAAACATGGACTTCAATTTTGCTGAACATCAAGACAAATTGGTTAGAAAATTTTATAAAAATGTACTTAATACACCCGAAATCCGTAAAGTTATCCTGGCTGCAAAACTTCCGTTCACTTTAATCAAACCACAATTGGTAAGCCGGGTTATCTATTAAAATTGTACATCCTTTTATAGTAAATTAAAATTTAATATTGTACGATTTTTATTTATTTAAAGGTTCTTGATCCGTTTCACTTATCAGTGGCAATGACCAAAGCTTTGTATAACATGAAAGAAGGAACTATGATGACACGTAGTTTCCAGACTGAAATACTATATTGTCTCAGCCCTTCAAAAAATGTAATTTTTTCATTTCAAATCATTGTCCCATTTTATTTTGGAAATATATTTTCTTTCTACAATACTAATACGAGGATTGGTGCTTTATTAGATAAAAGAAGCTCTTACGTCTTTCGGAACTAGTGATGATGACTCTGAGTTTATTTTAATTGGCGAAAGAGAAGCGTTTGTACAACTCGAAAATCAAATTCAAGGAGATGACGTCCCTTTAACAGAAGTATGTAATTATTCCAAACCAAATACTATCCAACAGCTATATCAAATCACTGCTGAAGAACTGGACACCTCAACACTACTTCAGTCTGTTGTTAGTAGGATTGCGAGTAAAGAATTCGTTTCTTTACCATAGTCAAACGAAGGAAATTTCTGTTCTATCTTTAATCACTTGTCTTTGAGTCAACGTTGTTCAATAAAACAAAATTTACAATTTACAAAACAGTACTGTTCTTATGAACTTAATTTGTTTGTATTAGTTTTTAAGTACATATGCCATCGTAGTTCCCTAAAATCCCACATGAAGTTACAATAGATGGATTTTACGTACCAAGTACCGATATATTGCGTGTATGCGCATGAACAGAAACGTTAATGACAATGATCCAATAGTTTAGTGGTTCTGACATTTTATTATTATTACTTTTCTATATATCGCTTTGAATATTATTATGCATAATATTTATATTATAATGGATGTAACAGTATACTCATTTAAGAGCATGTAATAATTATCGTATTGATAGAAGTACATAATACATACAGGAAACTGCTGGTGGTAATTGCACACTTACCGTTACAAGGGATTTTAAAAGTCTGCATCGTCAGCAAACTCGATACCTATACTTCTGTTGCAGCGAAGACCACGGACACATTTTTTAAAACATGGATAAGACAGACAATGTGATAAAATCTTCCCATTTAACCTCTGATAGGTTGACAAATAAGTAACATAGGTCGTTATATTTTCTACCAGCGTACATTTTATAAAGCAGTTCACATTAATAGTTTTAACGTTTATTTTAATACACTGATTTAAATTTCACAGCGTTATTTCCTCTACATGTTTCCTAATATTTTCCTGATTTTAAAAGCTATCAAGAACATACATTTATTTTCGATTCCCATTAGTCAGAAATTTCATAAAAACGGATCTCGTGTTATTAACCGTTAACATGAAGGTTTTTAAGTTCAGAGAAGTTCCAAAGAAGTGGATAACTATACTGCATCATCGGTAAACCAACCAACTCTGTTTAAATTACATTGTTAGCTGTATGTTCCATAGGTAATGGTATTGATTTTTATTTAATCGCAGCATCTCATTAAAATCTGTGCATCTATGAATATTGAATAGAATATACATATAACTGAACGATTCTCATGTGTGTAATTTTTTAAATATCTAATTTTTACAAGTACATAAAATGCATAAATGTTCACATGTGGTACACATCACACCAATAATACATACCAATTTACTTAAATAATTTTTACCCAACGGTTGCATACATATAAATAGGTATGATTACTTAGCTTCATGTCTGCAATTTCCGAGTAAAACTATTTTTCTTGCATTGCAGTATAGCATCGCTACTTTACTTTGACTTCCGGTAGATTTGTACGGATACGGTTCAACGTACACAACATTTTTAGAAAGAAGCAAAACATTTAATTCGTTGAACTTAAAATCATTAATAAATGCTAAGTTCATTGCGTTTCTTCACAAAAATGAATTTGCTGAGAAACATTAGGGATAAGACCGGACCAAATTTTCTAAACCATTTTGTAAGCTACTGGCACTTGCCATGAGACGATCAAGTGATTTTGAACAGGGAAGTCGTACACCGAAGCGTAACCTTGTAGAACAACAAATGCAAAAGTTTTCAGGTAATAACATAAAAGTACCATTTTCTGCTTGTAGATTAATTACAAAATTCCTTTGTAGTAATTCAAATGACTACCATTTTGTGAAAGAAAGACACACTCCTTCCCACAATATTTGCCCAAATACTCAACGTTAAAGAATAACGAATACCAGTAACGATGTTTCAGTTTCCAAAAAGGAGGATCCGATATTCAAAGTAAATTTTAAACACTACCATACATAACCAAACTAGAAAACAAAAAGCTTTCAACACATGCTGTCCATAAACTATAAGTGTTATTGATTACGCATCAGTAACTGACAACCGAATAGTAAAAATCGTAAATTAGTACACTACGAATCGAAAACAAATTAATATCGACAGAAAATAAATCTCTGATCAAAATACATAGAATAACACGAATTACCGATTACTAAAGTCATTATTTCAGTTAGTACATCACACATTTAATTCTTCCTCAAAATTCCTATATAATATCAATGGACTACCATTAATCTTCAACTACCTCACCTATAATAACAACGATAATTACCGTCACAGTTAACGTTTTTTGGTAACAGTCAAAAGAAAGCATTGAAAGTCAGCAACAATATAATATTACCAAGTTGGCGGTTGTAAATTTTGCAGTTTACCTCTGGTAAATATTTTTAGTAAACAAACAGTTTCAAGAGCAAGAAAGTAAAACTGCAAGCTATTTTTATATGAAATTCTCAGCAATTGCTGAGAGAATGAGATGAACCGATCCTTCAATCACACAGGTAATTATGACTCGATAAGAGGAGTAAATGTGAGATTCTCGCGACCAACTTGCTGTGGTGACGCTTCACCAACACCAACCATAGACTTCAAACGATGAGATTGCTGAGGTTGTGCCTGCATTTGGGACTGCTGAGGTGCCTGAGGATGTTGTCGCTGCATTGGATGCTGTTGTCGGTGTTGATGGTGCGAAAAATCGGACACTGCCAACAGTTCCACGTATTGTGCACGTACGTCTTCGAGCTCGTCTTCTTTTGATTTGATCAGGTTTTCCCTATACAATAATGTTTATAATAATCAAAATGTTCAAAATCATTTGTCAGTGTAAACTATGGGAAACATTTAAGCTTGTTCAAAATGATAAAAGCTTAAAAGATTGTACGTACCGAATGGAGAGTTGGCGTCGTGCACGTGGTCAACAGAGATCTCAGTCTTGCTGTTTCCGCCGAAGACTACACACACATAATATAATGTAGTTTATACAAAACATTGAAATAAAATCCATATCTATTACTTCATGGCGACAATTTACCTCTTTATTTTTCTGTTCAAGCAACAACGTGGACTTGACGTTCTGAAGCTCCCGTTCCACTCGAACATTCTTGTCTTCCATGACTTTAATTTCCCTTCTAAGAGATTCTTTCTCCCTGTCAGCCTCCCGAAGTTTACGACGACAGTCTCCAGAGCATTCAGATGAAACCTTTAGAGAATGAAGCAGAGAGATTAAATAATTATCGGAGAAAACAACAAGGTATTCAGTAAACCCATGGGGCAGTTTAAACCAAGTGTTTGACAAACCTTCTTTTGTTTGGTAATTGCATTTTCTTTTAGTCTGCGCTCTTCTTGAAGTTTCTTTTCATAACTCTGGCGCTCTTCTTGACTTTTAGAAAGTAAAGCTGAGTATTTAAGTTGCAGAGATTCATGTTCTCCCTGAAATTGAAATGACAACGTGCATTCAGTCACGTCAACGCATAACCATATTCCACATACCCACCCATAAAGAAAATCCTTTCATTTCTATTTTATAATACCTGTAACGAAGCAAGGTCGCTGCGAAGATTCCTTTCTGAAGATAGAAGGGAAGCTATTTGACCACGAAGTTCAGATTCAATAGTCCGCACCACATGAAGATCGCTTCTAAGCTTTCGAACTTCAGACTCCACTCTACAATATTAAAAATTTAGGTTAACCTAAGAACTCAACTGGCGTTGAAAACCCTTAGTAGAAACAAAGAATTTTCTATCGCATACTTCAAGCAGCAGTCATCTTTCTTCTTTTTCGGTGCCAACATAGCAGCAGCACAAGTTGGACACGGTGTTGCATAATGATTTGAATTGTGATTGGAACTGTTAGAATGTGTGTGATTTGGAACCGAGTTATTTTGAATTTGCGATGACAAAGATGGGCCACTCGAGCTGCTACTGTGGTTTGAATGGTTGTGGTGGTTATTTTGATTATGATGACTTGAAAGAGGAGATGATGAACTGTGTGATCCTGAAGAGCTACCATTGGCTGCTCCTGGTAACTTCCCATTTTGTGTTGGGACCAGCACCAACTCGACCGAGCTGGGTTCGCGACTCCCGTCGCCATTTTCTAAGGACTTCCTGCGAGGAGCCTGTGGCGACTGTTGCTTTTTCAATAATACTGGGCCGCCATTGTTTATCACCTACAAGCAACAATTATTATTTAAAACTAAGTAATTTTCTTTGCACGAAGTATGATAAACTAACGACAAGTAAATGCAACCTGACCTCGTTATTATTCACCGGCGCGCTTGTTAGCGGTAGAGCCTCCCACAGGAGTGAATATAGGAGCTCGTTCTGCCGCGCAACATCATTACGAGTTCGCTGCTTCAACCTTGCCCCAATATAGGACTTCAGTCCAAATCCAAGTGAGACCAAGGGGAATCCAACACTGCAAATGTAGTAACGGTAGCTGGTGTTAAACAAGATTCGTTTGTTTCGATACATTTATAAATAAAATCAGAAAATTAGACGTACCAATGGGCGGCTAGCGGACTAAGTGGTTGAGATGGAAGAGGCCTTATGCTCTTCCCGTCAATGTAGATGAGAGTTGGGAGAAGGAGGAGGGGACCAAGCGGGGTCAAGTTCCAACCAACTTGACCCCACACGGCTAAAGAACCTAGTAAATACAACCATGGGGCTGGTATCACCCCAAGACAGATAACGTCCACAGAAATAACGACACACATCAGCAATAAAGCAAACGCCTAGAACAAATTTAAATAAAAATTTTAATTTACCCTTCAGCATTATTATTAATGTAATCTTTATAACAATAGATTCAGAGATTTTCAACAAACTTACAAGTCCTTGGAACTTGTACGCTTCATAGGAATTGTGCAACAGCAAATAAATGGGGTAAAGATATTCCAACCGAAATTCCAAAATAAAATCGCCTCCCATGACGCAAATCCAAAGAAGTATTAACTTCACGTACACAACCAGGCTAAAACATTTTAATCAAAACCGTTTTGTTATATAATATATCAAACATTGGTAGTAAATCTTAGATTTATAACTTTTACTTCAATTAATATTATTTTATATATTGCAATTACCTGGTGTAAAAGCCGTCATAAATCTTTGGAATCTTTTTCACGGGTCGGCGGGCCTTGCTTGAGTCAACATTCCGCCGCTTCATTCCGTCAGAACCAGTTTAGTTACCAGATCCAGTTTTTATCGGAGATTTTCTATGTCAATTTGCAAACGATTTTCCGAATTTATCTTCGTTGTTTTAAATGACTACGATCAACGTTTTTATACAAAAACGATCTCAGCGGTAGATCATTAGTTGTTGGAGTGATTGAACACAGTACACTTAAAGTACCAAACCAAGTCCCGGGTGCAACGTAACAATAGAGAGATAATCTTTCGTTCAGTCCGCTCGCGTCGCGATAATCAATAATGCGTATTCTGTTATATCAGTAGTGGCAGAAGACTATTAAATGAGATCGATTAGAGAACTCCACTGACTGATCAAAGGTTCGTAAATGGTGGCCAACAGCCTAAATTACAGTAATCATTGATTTAACAAAAACACTAAACCGCACAGTCAGAAGTACGAAGTACAAAAATTTGCCAGAAAATATATTCAGCCTCGAATTCACGAACTCGAGACTTTTCTGTTCTTTAATGTATTACGTAATAGTCCTAGATATAAGTACGTGAAACAAAACTATCACTTTCGCCATGCACCAAATCGCCTTAGGCTTTATCAACGACAATCCAGTAAATCAGTATAATTTTACGAAATTCCTTTTAAATACCCTACCCGCTGAGAGTAATTACACGCACTTCCAAAAATTATCTGTTCTAGTTGAGTGATTCACTTGCGTAGAGCGTATTACCATTACCTGTGTCAAATAATGACATTTACACAAGGCGTATAACAAAAATTTATGTATCTACGTTGTTTAAAATAGATAGTCTTTTGTTTTGTTTAAATTTTGTACTTGATTAGCTAAAGGTAGCGGAGTCCAGAAGAACTATACACCATACATATCATAGTCAATTTAGTTAGTGGTATGGCTTGTCGTCACAATTACGTCTATGTTCCCGAAATCGGACCATTACCACTGTCAAGTGTACTGTCAAACGCTCTCTCTGATCATAAGTTGTACACAAATTTAGCAGTCATTTTCCACTGGAATCATAAAAGGTTTCTAGTTGCCACTGCACAAGTACTACTGTCTTTTTATTACAGAGTGGTTGAACGACCATACATGTTTTTAAAGCCATTATTTATATCGTCCTTATTTTCTATCTTCAATTTAACTTACGTAATAGCACGTAACACAAAATTTTGGAATTGAAATCGTCTCGTTCGTGACATTAACTCGATCACAAATCCAACCAACAATTTAATTTCCTAATACTTTCTCTCCCAATGAATTCAATTCAAGAACCTATTCAAGTATCAGGTGTCCTTTCTTAGTAAACAAAAGTACGTTTTTTATGTGTGTTGCCGTAAAATCCGTATAACTGCATAGTTTACTAGTTCATTTCCTTCTCCAGCAGCACAGTTTTTTTACTCACATCCTCATTATCATCATAGCTTGGCCAACACTACATTTTAATGTTTGTTTTTGTGTTATCGTTGCGTTATGAGTTGTATGTCGTCGTGTTACTCACGAAAATCACAGCAACCAACTCATAGAGAGCGGAGGAGAAAGACACTCATTAAAATATGGTTTATTATATCCACACTCTTGCTTTTTCCACTCTCTGTTTATTTCACGTCTCTTTGCTCTGGTCGTTGCTACTTACAAAAAAATTACAAGACAATCATCATCATCCAGAGAAATGGTACATCATTAAGTACATGCAAGTAGTAATAATCTGCTTTTGTTGATGATGCACCTACACACGTCGCAAGAGACAAAAATGATAGAAGAGTGGTGTGGTAGTTCAAAATTTGTAATTATTTTTTTAGCGACGACGAGCAGCCAAAAAGGTAAATAATACGTGGTATTGTGTACATGTATTGACTTAGTTGACGACGACGACAACGACTATGCATAAGAATGTTGATATATCTGTACGATATCTGATTGACGATGATAATAAATATATATATATATACCTTTTAATACTCTTTTTCGCTTGCACACACAAGTCACCACTCACCACCATGCAACAAACAAGAAGTTGAGTGAGAAAAAAACACGGCAGTAGCCCGTCGTATATAATGTTATAGGCGAATATAGAATAATAATATCATGAGTTGTAATAGCAAACTTCTTTTTTTCCCTTTATCATCATCGTACATACATGCTTTTTTATATATTGTTATTATTCCTTTTGTTAATGCACTTCTTTTCTTGCAAAATGGATAAAAGTGCATCTGTTCTCCTCTTGGTCGTTTTTTTAGTAAAGTTATTGTATGTGCACTCCGTGCAGTGGTGGTGGAGGTGGTGTGTGTGTGTGGAGGTAAAAAAGAGAAGAAGTGGTTTAGTTGGTAGTGTTTAAGCAAGCCCATACTACCACTACTACTACTACTACCACTAGTTCTCTTCCTTTTTCTTCTTGCTGTTGTTGTATGAGACTATTTTTTCTATTTTGATACATGTATCCATATCGTATACCTACGTAATCAATTTACTTTATGTATTATAGGCTCTCTCATCGTCAGCAGCAGAGCGGTGGTGGTGGTGGTGGTGTGGTTTCTTGTCAATATTATTCAATTCAGAGCAATAATGCTAGTAATACGCATGTATGTATGTACGCTCCTTTTTTACTTCCTATTTTGTTGCTGAATTAGAATTTATAATTCACATATTAATAATATGATCATCATGAGGCAGGCTACATCTTTCGTGCATCTTTGCTCATATCATTTTTTTTCTTGTAAAAACGTTGCTAAAGATAGAGCTTGAGACATTGTTCGAAGAATGTATATTCGCACTTATGCATGTATATATTGGAGTAAATGTGTGTGTGTGTGAAAGGCATTTTATGTGTATGTGTTATTAACTTTTAATAGGAAAAAATCTGCATTTGAACAAATCCAAGGAGCTGTCTGCGTGCCTGTACCTTTAGTAGTTCACACGCGGTAATGGGGAGCAAAAACGAAGAAAATTTCTACCTGTTCAGTACCCACTCATAATCAGTTTGTCAGTGAGTGTACATGTACACACACGGTACAATGGTGGTGTGTATTACTGTTGCCGACTGATCTGCGCGCTGCTGCTGTTGCTGCTGGCGATATCGAATGACTGCGTCGTGGCTTGTGCAGCAGCGTCTTATTGTTTCCCTGAGAGAGAGAGAGAGCTTACAAGCTGGTGTTATTTATTGTGAGGGT
>JAHZNE010006968.1:0-27069 GCA_027744055.1 Callyntrura sp. NNG-2020
CACTCCTGACGCGTGTGTGTGTGTGTGCTTGCTCTCATCTCAACAACAGCAGTCAAGTCAAGTCAAATCAAAAGAAAGTAAAAGTTGAACTCTAAATGTGTTGCTATACAACAGTCATTTGTGTCTGCCTTTTTTCCACCATTTTCCACCAGTATCCGGCAATCTTTTGAGAAGTCTGTGTTAAAACGGAGCCAACAGCAGGGAAATACTCTTTTTACCAACTTGCACAACAACAACTGCTTGCTGGGCTCTACAAAATAATGCAACAACTGACAATAAAAAGGATGATGAGAAGAAGGAGTTGAAGAAGAGAGAGCAAAAAGGATGTTCAACATAACAAAATCATCAGCAGACAGACCAGAAGAGAAGAGCACGCACACTACCAAGGAAGACACGCACTTTTGAGTCTAGTTAAGAATAAAAAACAGACTTACACCACACACAACTACTAAAGAGAGAAAATAGAGAAGGCAAGGCCCTGAATTTTGTTTTTGCCTTTTTTCTGTTCGTTTTCCTGTTCTCTTCTCCAACAGCCGAAAAAGTGTAGTGAGGGTTTTTTCTCAAAGGATTGCCGTTCCTGCTGGCAGATTCATCCGAGGGATTTACCCTTTTCTCCATCTTCGGTTTCCTTTCCATCATCAGACTCCGACGCCCAGTCCGAAAAGGAGTAGGTGCATATTTGCACAACAAAGAGAGAGGGGGAGGAGGGGTGAAAGCAAGACTTTGTATGACGACATCTTAATTATGTGTAATATGACCATCAGCGCGAGGCACACACAAAACGGGTTGTTGTAGGCATGCACGCAATACGTTGCTTTAAAAAAGAAGCAGAAATCTGTAAACATTCCCGACAATATTTTTTGCCTTCTCCTTTCTCCTTTCTCACTTTCTACAACTTTGCCCAACTTTCGTGGTAGATTCGGATTCATACAAGGAGGACCCACGACTACCCAGTCAAAAGACTAGAGGATCTAACTAATACCGCCGCCACCACCACCACCACATCCTCCTCCTCCTCCGGTGTAAAGGGATTTTTGAAGGAAACATGATACTTTATTTTTCGGTTTTTATTTCTTCTTTCTGCGTGTGTGCCATATGTAAGTAGACAGGAAAGCATCTGCAGAGGCATATGCATCTTGGCTTGTGGGAGAAAGTAAACTTAATGCACTGCCTACACCCACACACAAATAGACAACCTAACATAACCAACCTCAAATTTCAACTTTCCTTTTATCATCGTCGTCGTCGTCATCATCAAAGAAGAAACGGCTAATAGTTAAAGCAACATTATTTGCTGGCGCGCGGTGAAATGTTTTTTGCTTGCAAACAACAGGGAAAAAAATACCCTCTTGGTCCTCCACCACAAAAAAACTAACATAAGTTAACTTACTTACACTCACTGCTTGTGTAACCATCACCTTCTGCTTTCTTCCATTTCCTTTCTTTTATTCAACGGACTTGAATTTTTTTGAGACCACGGTGCTGTGGTGATGGTATATTATAATAGGAAGATCATGTTAAACGGGGAGACAAGAAAGGAGGATGATGATGAGATGAGGGCTTTAAAAAATTGGATGAGGAAACAAGGAAAGGAGAAGACGAGAGAGAGAGAAAGAAAAAAACAACTTGAAAAATCTGGTATTTTACTGCCGTTTTTTCCCTTTTCTTCTAAAGAGAAAAGGGTAAAGACTTGATTTTTTCTTCATCTCCAGATAATGTTCTCCCTTGATTTTTTTTTAAAGAGAGAAGGTTATTATGTAAACTTTAGTATACTGGATAAGTTAGTTACCAGCATGTCAGAAGAATATGTATGATTACAATATATGTAGGTATATTGTACGAGAATTGTTGGACTGAGGGAGAATCTCTTTCATTTATTTTTTTTCTTTCTTCTTCGTTAAAAAATGGACTCTTTCTTTTGAAGATGAAGCTTTGCAATCAGAAAAAAATATTATGTAGAATTTCATAGGGTAGCGGGAGTTCTTACTCAATACAAGGTGTATGAAGTCTGACCGTCTGGGAGGAATCGGGATGCTTTATATTATTCGCGGTATAACGCAGGGGGATACTGGACCTGTTGTAATTAATTGAATTTTTGTAATTAACGAGGGCAATTGTAGTTAACACGGCAGGTGTTTCAACTTCCGCCACTTGTCTACACCGAAAGTGTGCCAGTTAATTATTTTGTGATGTCTGTGTGTTTAATGTTTTTAAGGATGTACGCATTATGCCCTTTATCTTTGTGTATATCGTATATGATGGTAAGCCAAGATTATTGTGTTCTCTGTTTAAAAACCAGAAAAAAGACAGACAGAAAAAAGAATGAAAGGCGCATCATCCTGGTAGCAAAAAGGGAAACACGCAGCAGCTCATTCATTAAACACCATTCTTTTCGTGCCTTTCTCTCTCTTCTCTCTCTCTCCTCATTTCTTTTTATGGATAGAATGAATTAAGTCGGTTGAATGTGACCATGCTGTTGTTGATGATGATGATGTTGACGATGAAAAGCAAGGGCAAAATTGGGAGGAAGATTCATTTATAATTTTATGATACTACCCTTCGTGAGAAAAAGAAACCAGCGAAATTTTTTGCATTCCTTCGATAAAATAAACAGGATGCTTGACTTCTGGTATAAATTGTGTAAATATCGTAAATAATAATAAGTATGTGATCTTTCCCAAGAAAAGTCATACAAAACAAAATTATTTTAAAAAATATTTTTTTTTTCATAAGCAACTATTACAGATGACAGCTGACGAAGTGACAACGTTTAATTTGAGTGGTGATATGTGCCTCTGTGTCCTTATCAAGTTTTTAATCTAAAAAGAACAGGAAAAAAAGTGGCGAACCTTTTCTGGAGGAAAAAGAGAAAAATGTAGAAAAAATTGGCAAAAAAATCGTAGTTTTCCATAGAGCACGGGCCCACGTATAAAAAACGTGTATGTGAGAGAACGCGTTGGTGTAAACAAACTAAAATTGATGTTATGTGATGTGAGTGAGAGAAACGAAATCGTTGAATGATCTCACATTCAGAGATTACCTTTTAAAACAAGTAGGCATCCAAATATGAAAGAGAAATATTTTTTGAATGGCCTAATAAATAACAGATATGTTAACAGGTATAAATCCAAATTAAAGTTGAACAATCAATGGATGTGTTTCTTAAAGGGTTACTTATTTTTAATGTAGCTTTATTTCCAAGTTGACCTTTCAGTTCGCAAAAGCGGTATAGCGAGAGACAGAGAGAGAGAGAGTGAGATGGGGGGAGAGAGGGAGGGATCTTGTTTACACTTAAAAAGGAAATTCAGCATTGCAAATAGCTGTCTCATTAGTTCATAGTTGCAATATAGCCTACAGAGGGATATACCTACACAAATAGTGTTTAATTTTTTTTATCCCTTACAATACAACACAAAACAGGAGTGTGATCGATCGTTGTTCTTGTTTTGTATGGGAGCTGTTGCTAAAATTTGGTAGACAGACGCAGCACACTGTTGGATCACCAGGAAGGCTACCCCTCTTTATGTAGCGAATCCGATCCCAGATAACCCATCTTAGACGTTGACTTCAAGTGTTTATCACAAAACTAAACGATGCGATAGTAAGTAGTATCAAAATTAAAAAATTACCGACAAAACAAAATCACTAAAATTCCGTTTTTTCCCCAAAATTTTAAAATGTAAAGCAGAAAGAATGAATCTTCTTTCATAATATTTTTTAATTTGCTGATTCTCCAACACACATACTATCAAAAAGAAGCAGAAAAAACTCGCCATAATTGAGAAACCCGTTAGGCGAAGGAATGTTGAATCGGCAGAGTAAAATATTTGAATAATGCCCCGAACTATTTTGAGTCGTAGCAGCACAGCAAGTACGACTGGACACGATTACAAAGAAGAAAAGTAGGTACCTACACCATGTTCAGTTCCAGACAAGATAGTCATCATCTCGCTTACAAGTTGAAACTTGTATCTCTACAAATAATAAATCGAATCCACCTTCCATTTGCGTTGGTAATACATGTTTTGCGAATAACCGCGGCCAATTTGCCACGTTCAACGGCAAAAAGGAAATTCATTTTTTTGGGTAGTGTTTTGCCTTACCAGATTATTCAATTAAAATTGATCCATTACGCCATTGAAACTAAAATGTCAGAATGGGTAGAGTATATTTATAGAGTATTTAGCATTCATAAACATCCCAGTTTAATAGTCGGTGGCACTTTTGGACTGATGTTTTACATCTGACATGGTTGTATCAAGAAACTCTCAGTTTATTTTTTTTTTGCTTCAAGGGTTCTGAAATATCTAATTGTAAGTTTGCTCTACCATCACTTTGATATTATTATTACAGTTATTATCGTTATTGGTATTATATTTGGTTATAGAAGTGTGGGTGGTTGCTGAGCTCGAGAGGCAGACCCCCAATCTCTCCATCATAACAGGAAAAGACGTCCGAAGGAGAAGAAGTTGGCCACTACGGCCACTGATTGTGGCGAGTCGTCTGGCTACATTCTACCTCTTTAAATGCATATCACTCTTTATCACCAACAAGAGCTGTATCAAGAGCAGCCGTGTGAGCGTTTACAATTACTTCGAGTATGACCATTGTCCATTTAAAAACTAATATTTTAAAGCCTACTAATTTGACCATCGATTTTACATTTTGCCTTCATTAAATTGGCAATGGTCCCACAAGCATATCTTCTTCTCCTTGTTTCCTCTCTCAATGTATACCTAATAAACGATTTTTTATTGCTATTATTATTTACTATTTAATTTGCTTACCACAAATCTGCAACCGTTTTCAATGTTCGCTCCCTACCTAACTACAAGATTGTAACTGTCCATGTATACCTGCGTGTAGTTAGCCATAAAAATTATCTTCGGACAAGAAACAGCAGTACTCGGGCGAAAAAAAATTGTCACCTGGAGCAGCAGGACCAGTTAAGGTTCCAATAAAAAGGAGCAACATTCTCGAACAAGTAAAAATATACTTCATAAATGGGCATTCGTTCACTTGAAGAGAACATTGTCACCGCCGCCAAAAAAATCCTACCAAAAGCCCCGCACTCTCAAAAAAAAGTACATAAAAAGAGCAACTCCGTTGATGGCGTATTCAGCACATATCTCTGTTTTGCGGTGGTGGTAGCGTCCCAAAAAAGTACGTCGCTACTCCTGCAGACGTCGTACAATAACTTTCTTCTTGCATACCAGACTATTTGGGTATTTTATACGATCACGGTCGTCTTGTGTTCATTCAAGAGGGGATCCAAACCTCCAAAAAGATAATTACAGTCTTAGAGACACACGCTGGTAGAAGAAACAAACAAGAGCGGTTGCCGCAAAAAAAAGAAGAGAAAATACCTGCTAAAGATAAAACGACGTGTACACATACATCACATCCCAGATTCATTATCATATTAAACTGCGCCAAAATAAAATGGGATATTATTAACGTCTGCTGTTGATGTTGTTACGTTAAATGCATACAAGATGCAGCAGCGTTATTATTATTATTATCATTGTACCTTACCACAGGTTCAAGCACCATTTTAATGGTATTTTTGAACTTTCCTTTTTACTTTGGTCACTCGAATGTTCTTGCATACATATACTAATAAAAATAATGCTAATAATACGCCGGTGTGATGTAGTGTGACTGTGGCACCTCTCCGCAACCGATAATATATTTTAAAGATGGGCTACCCAAGAAAACAAGAGGGGAACAAGGTCCTCATTATTGCTCCATTATTTGGCGGATAAAAATAATATTAAGTACGTGTGTGCCACGATCCCATCCATATATTAGTACTTAACTGCCACTCAAAGGGGCAATTCAATTCCATTCATTTTTCTCTACACGACACTTACAAGAGCTACTTTGTTCCTTGATGTTGGTTTTTCGGCTGCTGTGGAAGAAATATGACGACGATGACGACGACGTAGGCTTGTAATAAACCCTATGATTTTTCCCTGAAAACAGCAAGACAATTACTCTCGACGTAACCACCACTCCAAAGAAACCTCGCCGGCAGATTCCTACACGCTGGGATGGTGGTTGTGGATGGTGGTGGTATTTCGCGGAAATGGAGAACCGAGTAATGTACCCAACAAGACTGTTATTGTATTAATATTTTAAACTCATGTCTATTATTGCCCTGTTTTTGCAGCCATTATTATTATCATCAGCCGCATCATCATGTTCATTCTTTTCATTATCGGCAATATATTTTCGCCGTGTTTGTCCGCGAACACGGCTGTAGGAGACGACCATACATGTTTCTTTTTTACCAGACAAGAGCATCATCATCTCTTCTCGTAACGTTTTCCTTCGCTCTGTGTGTATGTTCCCTTTTATGTGCATCCTGATAATCACCGTCAGCAGCACTACTGCTGCTGCAGTCAGGATTTTTGTAAAGGTCGAGTTGCACGGCACACACAACGGCCATAATAATTAAATAGGAGAAGAGGCATCGAAGAAATGAAGATGCAATCAAAGAGGAAGAAAATGCAGACAAGAGGGCAGAAAATGTTTAATCCACACAGCCACACACTCTCACACGGCGAAATACGAGATCAGGTCGTAATGAGTTGTACCCAGCAACCATCACCCCGCGCACCGTTTTTCATCATCATCATCATCGTCATCTACACCGGTCAACCAGACGACCAAACGGACGGGAGAGTGCACACACATTGCATATTTATTACATGTATAAAAAATAGCTCCAAGCACACACACCGCAGCAGTAACAACAGCAGCATAATCATCATTAACAACATGTTTCTCTCTCCTTGATATCTCCGCAACTCTCTCTCTCTCTCTCTCTCTCTCTGGAAGAAGAAAAAGTGTGCCCACACGACGACGTACGTACGACGACCATCGATTACTCTGGTATCTATCTATCATACACACCCGACCCGACAATAAGAACAAGTCGTGAAGCAAACTAGAAAGATATATCTTTTCATCCTTCTTGTTCGCTAGTTTCTCTCTTTTGTGTTGTCGATCATCATCAGCGGCAGCAGCATCAGCAGCAACAGAGTCGTGGTCATCATCAGCAGAGGGAAAGAATTTTGTAGCTTCTTTAGTAAAGTGGTCTGTATGGTGGTAAAGGAGCTTGTCGTTTTCAGTTGATCGGTCGGTTGAGATGTTTCTAAAGAAGCAAAGGGCGACAATGCGAGAGATAGAGAGTGTGTATGTATATATATCATAAGAACTATATATTTTTAGCAAGCCAATATTTCAGGTAATCGGGCAGACATAGAGGTATCACTTCATCAAATCCTGTCGTCGTGTTCGTCATTCAACAACACACAACCATTAAAAGAATTAAGTTACAGCTCTTAAAAAGCCAGTCTTCGACTTCATTTTCTTTCGCCTCTCTCTCTCTCTCTCTCTCTCTCTCTCTCTTTCGCTCTCTCTCTCCCTACCTGTCTCTAACTTCTCTTTGCGTTGCTCGTTTCCATAAATATTTTGGTTGAAGGTCAGTGTTATTCCATTTCATCAGCGAGAGAGCCAGCAGCAGCATCAGCAGCAGCAACATCCTCCTCCTCCTCGTTTTTTTGTTGTCTCCATAAAAAACATCCGAAGAAATTCTTTTGTCACATAACATAAACGCACTTAAACTCAATCATTTTCTACGATGATTTTGCAAAAACATGTCGTTGTGTACATACACGCTGACGCTACTACTACAACAACTACAACTACAATGTTGGATATCTCTGTCTGCGTGTTTCGTCGTCGTGGCTGGTATTTTTTTCTTTTGTGTTCTATATAAGCCATTGAACATAAGTTTGGCTGCCATTCACGTCATCCATTTTTTATTTACTCACCAGTCTTAAATCTTTCCTCAAAAATTTGCAATCTATTTTTCGTACACGTACTCCATACACATCACACACTCACACAAACACTTGTAAGCTTTATGACCTCTCATCATCATCATCATCATCATCATCATCCACCTTCTCTTTCTCTCCTCTGCTTTTTCTTGGTACTTTTTTTACGCGAATTCTTGTCCTTCGTACTGGCTCTATAAAAATATTAAGATATGCTTACCCTCTTGTACCTTCGTACATTTTCCACCTTCCCGTCATACCCTTCGCCATCATCATTATCCATTATCAAGGCCAGCAAAAAGAAAAAAATGTTGAGAAGCAAAAATAAATTGAAATAATACACACCCGTAATATATTGTTATCTAACGGAGAGACCAGCAGACACCCATAAAAAATCAACCACCATTTAGCGATCGTCCTCCTCGTCGTCTATTTTTCCCCGAAAGAATAACATTACTGGCCCCACACCACCGCTACAATAACCCTCTCTGCTCTTACCACACGGTGATCTGGTGATTGGAAATAAAAAACGGTTACACTTCTCTCGCCCAAAATTTTTTTTTCTTTGAAACTTTTGCAGGATGAGTGTTTTTATGATAATACTGGGGTCACCGTCGTATTTATGTATGTATGCGTACCTAACTAGCGTTTCCATTTTCAGTATGACTATTATTGCTGTTGTGATCTCTCTCTCTCTCTCTATTTCTGGCTGTTTGGCAAAGGGCTTGTTTTTATTTGTCTGCATTCCACACAGGACGACGACGACAACGAAGACACGACAACACATCTACGAATAGCAACAACCACAAAAATATACAAAATTATGGGCAAATATTTTTTTTCGTATCGTTTTGGTCAACAGTTAACCCAGCCGAGCTACCAACAAGGATCCATTCGAACCCCCCAGAAAAAATAAAAGCACACAATAATATGTGTAGCGTTTGTGAACTGTCGATTCGTTTACCTCTTCTCTCATCTTGTTTTTATTCATTTTTACCCCCTTTTCTGCCGTACATTTTCAAGTATAATAGTTATCCATCCATCTTGCCAGAGATTTTGACACAAAGGATACGGTTTGCTCAGAGAGAAGTATTGTCAAGAGGAACAACTCTTCTCTTATTGTAGCAGATTGTTAATGCCGGAGTATATACAAATGTAGCTTCTCTAGTATACACACATATACCATACCTGTTCAAAAAAAGTATTTATTTGTGTAGATGAGCAAAAATCTCTGTCTGTAATAAAAAGTCAATTCTCAATTTTTTTTCCTGCAAAACTCACACTTGCATCATCATCCTCCTCATCATCATCATCACCATCATCATCAGCAACAATAATGCTGCCGGTGGTGGTGGTTGCGAGGTTGGTAAATGATCTGCTTTCTGGATCATCCACACCTCACACCATCAACGTCAGCAACTTTTAATCGTCTTGCCATCATCATCACTATCTCCATCTTCACATTATGGCTATGACTGTTGTGAGTGTGTGAATACGTAAATTGGGCCTGAAAAAAATGTACAATTTCTTTATAGTTTTATTAGCTCTTTTGGTACATTTTTGGTATTTTTTTCGAGCCTCATCGTCAAGTCAAATAGCAGCTTTGTAAGTATTTCTATTCTTCGGCACCGGCATAGCTATCAACCATTCTTTATAAAGTATTCAGGCATGTTCAACTGTATGTATGTGTGTGTGATAACCTATTATCATCATACATGTGCGTTTTTTATTATAAGCATGATAATGGAACATGAATAAATGAGTGTGAGCAAAGTGAAATAAAACAGGGCCAGAGTGAAATGAATGAATGGCACTTCACATGGCAATTTTTTGTGTGGGCAAAGGCAAAGAGACAGCAGAAAGATGCAGGAAAAAAGAACAGGTTAAATCTCTCTCTCTCTCTCTCCATTTGCTTGTAACTTTTGCGATGATGATGATGATAAAGTTAAACTTATTATAATGATTCGTCCAAACAACAACAACACCACCACAATCACCAGATAATAAATAAACCAACTAAACCATTGATCTTTAAACTTCTTTTCATCTTTTTAAAATGTACGTAGGCGGGTGGCGGCGGTTGGATGTGGTAGAGATGAAACAACTCTTTCTCTCTCTCTCTCTCTCTCTCTCTCTCCTTTCGACTCTATTTTAAATGCGACCAGATTCCAATTCAGTTTTAATTAAGAGTGAGACCCCCTCTCTCTTTCTCTGCTCTTCTTGTCGAAGGAAAAAAAATCGTAAATTCTCCCATTCAATCCTCATTTATTGCATCATCATGAGCATTGAAAAGTACAAAAACTCCTCATTACCCACCAACAACAGTAATTTACTATTTTTTCCTCATCTCCTCTAAAATCTCCTCTTCACTTGAAAATGCTTCTCTGCTGCTTCTGCTGCTGCTGCTGCCCCACATTCTTGTCGAAAAAAAAATGATTGCGTCTCTCTCTCGGGCCTGTCTCCAGTGTGTCCCATTCTGTCCAGCCCATCTCCACTGTGACTGCGCTACCTGCTGAGAGGCTAATGATAATAGAACCCCGTCAATCCAGACGACACCAAGAGATAAATCATTCTCCAAAAGAAAAAAAAGAAGAATTGTTCCAATAATAAAATCATAACTGATGCACTTCGTCATTGCCGTCGTAGCTCATTACCATTACCATCACTTCGTCATCAGGTACCCCATAGAAAACTGCTCCACATGGTCAAATTTTTTAACCTACGCATTATCAGTCGCCGAGGCACCAAACACCACCACCACCACGCAAAATGTGTGTGTGAGTGAGTGAGCTTGTGTGTCGGTGTTGCTGTCGTGTGCATTTCTTTCGAGGTCGCGTTTCGCATCACTCCACGGCAGAGTTTACCCAGTAATTATGTCAGAAAGTGAGAGAGATAGAGAAGAGTACAAGTACGCGAGCAAAATAGCATTTCCTTTTGCTGTCAATAATAATAAGTTAATAATAACAACATGAAGGCTACGTTTGTAGTCAGTCAGTCAGTATGCTACAATTACGTATTACCTAAAAGAAAATCTAAAGAAAAAACACGAATGAAAAAATGGACGTGTGTTTGTAAGCGAGAGATACAGAGAGAGAGGGAGAGAGGCTATAAAAAAGAGGTGGCGACTCTTACGCTCATTTTCGCTTTGTTTTCAGCGAGACACTCCACTACTGACGGATGGTGATGGTGCATCACTTTAACGTTTTGAATAAGCGATGACCCTTGCCAAAACTTCAAACTGTTTTATAGCGAAAACGAGTTCATAATAATAGGTATATATCAAAAAAATCATCCTCACAGACAACGACGATGATGACAGACGCGCCAGTGCCACCACTACTACTACCACCACCACCACCACAACCAACTAAACAAACTGAAAAGGTATAATCCACATTATGGAAGGATCCAGCGTCGTAACCATCCCCATTACTGCTACCACCTTCGCAAAAATTGGTTGACTTTTTACACGACGTGAATCACGTTCTCTTCCTCCTTTTTCCTAAAATCCAATCCCACGATACAAAAATAGTGCACGATCGACACATACTTCATGATTATGTTTTTTCTTCTCCCTTCAGATTATATTATTATGCATTTCGTTAAAATGGACCAAGTTATGCAAAATCATCAGGGATGCGAGAGAGGTAATAACAGTAATAAGAAAAAAATGTAGCTTCGCAACATCAGGAAAAAGTGAGGGATTACGTCTACTGTTAATAATAATATATGCATAATATGCTTGCCTCGGCAAGATTAACTTTGACAGACGACGACGACGACGACTGATATGTGTTGCTGTTGGTGCTGGGGCGACAGAAGCACCAACCAGGGCCAGGGTTACATTTTTGTGTGACGTACTTACTTATACCATACGAATACGAATCCACTTTTTTATGAGACTTGCATAAAAATGCAGGCTGTAAAAACAACACCTCCACCAACGCACACACAGCAAGTCGATGGGAGTGTTTTTTAAAAAGTCCAGGAAATGATGCAGTCCCATTAAAAAGCAATACAAACAAGACAGAAATTAAATATGCAGCATCCGGCAATCTTCTCCGCGCCATAGTGCCATCAGGCGTTTGCGGCGGTCTTGTCATGTCTCTTGTCGTTTATTGCACACACCTTGACAAACACGGTTTTGCCGGTACTTTACCATTTTACCTTGGCCCTGAGAGAGACAGAGAGCGAGAGCGAGAGAGAAAAAAGAATGCACGATGAGATGATGACGACAAAACGGTGGTGTGCAAACGCTGCTGTACGCGTTCAATGCAAAAGTGGACTCCCTCCTACAACCTCAACAAAAGTTGCATTTTTAAGAATTATTGGTAGAAAAAGTGTGTGGTATGATAGAATGATGTATGTTTTCCTTTTACACACTCACACACACAAACACACACTTGCTATTCACTCTCCAGAGCGAACAAGTGGAGAGTGAGTCATGCAAATGGAGTAAACTGTGAGAATGAAGTAATAATTTTTGCAGATGGCGAGATAGAGTGAGGGAGGTGATCTTGACAAACGTAAACAATAACTCATGAGGTTTCTTTTCTGTCTGCATTAATTAGCCTGTTTTTTTAAATAGATGTCAGATGTAGCGATTTAGGCGCAAAGTTTTTTTTGTGGTGCCTGCTGGGCACACACAGGCAAAAATGTCACGGCACGGCAGCAGCAGTAGTAACAGCGACCACGGCAGTAGTAGTAGTGGTGGTGGTGGTGATGCGGGGAAGAGTGATGTTTGAGTTTGAGTGATGATGATGATTATGCAAAGTAGAGATAAATATATCCAATTTGAAGTAAAAGGGAAGGGGATAAAGAAGATGGTAGTAGGTTGGTAATGAATGAGGATTCGTGTACGGTATACAACGATACATGCCGTGTTTTTGGCGATATTGGCACATATTGTCTTCTACAAATAACAATGATGGAATTTTGTTTTGGAAAAAAATTAGACATTTACTATTATTATATGAAAGCACGCATCTATCAGAGAGTTAGCCAGAGAGAGAGAAAGAGAGCGTAAATAGAACAGAGCTGAACGCTACTTGCAGCCGTAGCAGTTCTTTACGTCCATTCCTAACACCAACTCAACTAAAATCTCTATCGTCGTCATTGTCCATCAGAAACTTGTCAAAAATCTCCACTCCAAACAACATTGAATTTAGTGCCACTCACTACTACTTGGACTATTATTGCAACTGCTCTGCGGACAATAAATGATAATGATGACGCTACACACATTTTTGTGGTGGGGAATGAGTTGGATAAATGGATGCGTAATGTATACACACACTAGTTCACTTTGAGAGAGTGAGAGAGAGTCCGTAGCTTAATAACACTTTCTGGAGGGAGGGAGAAGCTTTTGGAGATTTTGGACATTTTCAGATTCTTAAGATGGAAACCCATTCTACCAGCTTGTGTGAGGGTGTGCGTATGCGTTATTGACTGAAAGGCATCATGAATGACATAAGTAAGCTGTGCTTATGATGAAATTCGCAACAATATGACTACCAGCCAGAAAAAAACGACAAGTCCAGTCCACTTTCATGTAATATGCCTTCTTTTTTGTGTAACATTTTATTAGTAGGCTAGTTTTTTTGTGGAGCTTTACAACAACTCAACTCAACGTCAGGCCAGCCATATGAGACGTGTCTCTCAGAATCTGTGAGCTTTTCCACGCTTGCCTCTTCTTTGCATTACCTTGTCACATTCAAAATGGATGTCAAAAATGGATTGTATAACAAGTGTGGTTATAATTAACTGAGATAAATTCTATGCGAGAGGATTGAATACACAAATAAATTGGAGAGGGAATTGTACACACTTGATATATCCTGGAGGAGTGGCATCTTACCCCAAAGATCTTAATACCCCAAGTATCCCACAAGGATTGCATCCACAGGACACACTACCCGAATTTCGACGATGTGCTACTTTTTACCAGGTAATAAGGGTAATCATCCTCCATTATGGTTTTTCTATCATTTTTCAGAGTGCTCTGTCCGGAGATTTTGCATGGGTCGATGATGTGTACAGAGTCCTCCCGCAGGAACCGGAACGACTTTACTATTTAAAAATATTATTATTATTATTTACATTGTACACATGTTTGTTATTTAGCCCGACGATGAATCCCGTCCAAAGATGTTGACGAAGATGAAGACGAGGGCAATATAACATACTCTTACAACAATGTCGTTCGTTAAAGCACATTTTTGCTATATCAACCATCTCCTTCTGCCATCTCTCTACATTTGCCCCTCGACATACTCGAACCTGATCTTTTTATACGACGACGACGACGGCTGCTGCAGCAAACAGCAAACTTCAAACTGGTGATGATGGTGGTTGTGGTTCTGCCTAATATTTTGCCTTAATGGCCACCCATATACAAACTTGGTAATAAGGTGTATGGAAAAGGAATGGACGATCCGCATCAGCATGTGCCTCTTTTTCTGGGATATTATCATCAGAGTACAACAACACACCACCATCACCACCACCACCACACTACTCCACTCCAACCCAACAACTAGACCCACAAAATAAAATGCAAGTTGGGACTTTTGTCCGCGCTGCGCTGCCCTGCCATTGTTATCCTCCTTATCAGCCCCAGCAACACACACACGCAGCAGGAGGATTATATCAACATCGTCATCGTCGTCGTCAACGCTCTTCTAAAAAGCGCTATTGTAGCAGCAGCGTAGCGTTTGATGGTCGTTTCAAGCGTAACTAGTATTACGTTCGTAAAGTACATGATCATCCATAATCAGAGTACCGCTGCCAGAGAGAGAGAGAGTGTGTGTGTGTGTCTACCTCGGAATAATAAACCACGTCTCCATCTCCTCACCAGCATCATCCATCCACCACAACAGCACACTATTGCTTGTTACATAGCCATTATTATTATTATCGTCGTCATCATCAACAACAACATCGTCATACGACGACTGATTATATTGTACACCTTTCCTCTTCTTCTTCTTCTCCTCGTCGTCGTCTTCGTCTTCTTCGTCTTCGTCGGCCCTTCTCTTTTCTTGACTGAGCAGCAGCATCAAGCTAATCAGTGTGCTTCCTTCACTGTCCCACTGCAGAGGATAATATGATGTACCGGCGAAGACAAACAACAACAACAATTGTCACCATTAGTAGCAGCAGCAGCAACTAGAAGAACAGCATGTTTCTTTAGTTTTCCCCTCTTTTTTTAGAAGAATAAAAGAACTGGAAGAAAAAAACGTGTGGAGCCTGTAATTAAAAAAAGAGGTAGTTTAGTGAGAGGCGAGTGTAACATGATATTATTAATAATGCGATGCTTTTGCCGATTTTGATTTTGTAAAAAAGTAAATATTTTTTAAGGAAATGTTTGTGAAACGTGCCATATAATTTTAGAGTTTGTGTGATGTTTTTTAATTTATTATTTTTTTCCAAGCAACTTTTTTTTCTTCCTCAAGGCCAATTAACTTTGTAATTGTAACTACTACTGACTGAATTCTCTGCTGGTGTAAATACGTATGTATATTTTTTTCAAATTCCCCCTCCCTTTGAGTGTGATTTTCTTGTAAGATAAACGCTGATTGTTTTAACCCGGATTTTTTGGGGAACTCACCTTATCACAGAACTTGAATATTTTGAACATTTTATAAACTGAGCAGAGAGGAAATCGTCAGTTAACAAGACTAAGAAACTTGTCAAAAGTGAATCTGTACTTACACAGGGAAAAATACTTTTAATTCGAGTGTCAACCGTGCTAAGTGTCTCTTTTGAACAATTAATCCACCGAACAGTTTTTGAACTTCATGTAGGAACTACATAATATTAGTTTTTGTAATTTATTACCTATTTTACTAAATGTGTCAGTGAATACTGTCGTACTTAATTCCACAATTTGTTGGCTTACTATTATTATTTACCCTCGGTGTCTTTTCTTTGCGCTCTCTACGGCAACCTGTTGTTACACAAAAAACGTTTCTGCTTCCCTGTTGTAAAAAGTGAATAATTCTTTTCAAAACGTTTTCCTGCATTTCTGTAATTTTCTCCACACGACACTATTATTACTACTCCTACATCCTACTTCTCTCTATTTTTGTACCTTTTGTTTTGAATCCGATGAAGACAACACAACATGCCTGTCGGTGCTGCTGCTGCATGAGTTGACGACCAGACCAGAGCCAATTCTCAGGTAAGAATTCTAACACAACTCGCAGCAAACACTTTATTTTTTATTGCTTGCCAAGTACACCAATAAAGGTTAAAAATGAGCCCGTATTAAAAAAATATTTTTTAAGAGCATTCCCATTACATTAGCATTTTTTTTACAACAGTCGCGTTGAAACTCTCGTTTGGGCAAAATGAAAAATAAAAAAGGAGTATCACACCACACAGTTCCAAGCCTCTTTACTCTCTCTCTCTCTTCGTGTGTTTCGTTTCCCCTTGTCCTCTCGCTGGGTGTTATTTCTCTGATACTTTTCGCCAAATTTCTTTTATAGGAACTCTTGGTGTGCTTTTATGGCTCGTAAAAAAGTGCAAGATCCTTTTTGTCGCACTCATTTTTCTTTTTCTTTTTTTTACTTGAGTGTCTTTTGCTGTTTTGCTGAAAACATCTGCTGCGTTGTTGCATAATGCATTACACATTATACATATATTACACACCTACTACTTATCTCTCCCAAGTAACTAGCTGGCACCAACACCCAGGAAAGCCCCTTGTTTACTCACTTCAAATCAATTATATTGACATCGATAAGTTGAAAGATAAGCCTAATAATAACAGTAACTGTAATGAATGACAAGTGACAAGTGACACCACATTAACCACCGCTTCAAGTCTTGCAGTGCCCCCAACAATCCGCTTACTTTTTCCCTTGTGTGGTATATAAAGGGTAGCAAAAAAATGTAGTCTTTGTGGGTATAAGCGTCGCAGTGTCCCATCATCAGCGTCATCATCAATAACAACATCATCGTCTCATCTCAGCCTCAAACTCACAAAAAAAGAGGAGCAGCAGCATCAATAAAGTACTTTGCCAACTCGATCATCGTCATCATCATCATCATCGTCGTCGTCCTCCTCAAACCTTGACTGCCACAAGCACGTATTATTGGCGCGACAACGACGGTGATGTGTAACAGGCTTTCCATTTAGCACTGACGACGACTCTACAGAGATATATTGCTCCTCAAAGCAAACTTTCTTTTTCTTCCAAAATGTTGCTGATAAGGCCATCTCTATCTCTCCTCTCTGTCCCTCTCTCGCTGACACACGCTTACTTATTCCCTTCTCTACCATCCATCCAACCATTTTACTCTTGTTTATTGTTCTTCTTCTAAGTACGTGCTCTCTAGCTTGAGTAAGCAATCACCAGTAAAGGACTGTGGCCATTTTTGGAAGTTTTGCGAAAAATTAACAAATAATTTATACTAATATTTCACTAGGTATATGTAAAAAAATGTACAATAGGAGGTACGTGATTCACGTACAATTTTAGAATTAAAAATGGACACGGTGTAGTGTTCCTCTCTGCACGGCACTCTCCTTTCCACGTCATTTACTTCGAAGTCTCAATTTGCCATTGTGCAGAAGAAGAAAAAAAGTACAGAAAAGTGTAAAGGGAACCCTTTATTTTCCTTCTGTGAAAAACCAACTTTCATAGTCTAAAAACTCACTTTTCATTTTTTTCCTTGTCTCTTGATCATGCTACCATTCGCTCTTTTTTCCTTGATGATTTATACGACTGCAAACGACAGAGGTATACCCTGGTATTCTACTCAACCCCAGGTTGACATTTTTACACCTGTGCCCACAGTTGTTGTTTTTGTGGGAGCGAGAAAAACGTGACAATAATAGAGAAAAGTGTGTAAATCGTAGTACAGCTTCTAACCTACACACATACACCATGTTTACGTACTAATCATCATAATGCGGATGGGGAGATGTAGAAAGCTGCTGGATGAAACTAGTAGAAAAAAAGGAGGTGAGGAAGGAAAACGTGAACAATTTGTTGGTGTGGAGTATTCTTTATGAACGGAGGCTTGGCAGGCTTGATGTATGGCTTACTTTTTCCGTAACGCTCCGTTTTTCTCTGAGGTAGCAACAACGCGTTTTCTTTCTTCCATTCATTCATTCATTCATCCGGTGGTGGCATATTTGTCGGGTTGGTGGGTAGAAAAGAGGGGAAATAATTGCAGCTTATACAAAAAATAAGAATGCATGAATGAAAATATGTTGCTGGCTGTGGCTGTGTGTTTGTGTGTGATGCGGAAAAATAAGTAGTCACGCTTTCGTGGTGAACATATTTGTGGGTAACTAAGCGGAATGTTCCTTGGAAAGGCTGAAGTAATAAGTGGCTTAAGTACACACTGAATTCTAAGAAGGATAAAAATAATTAGATGCGACACACATTAGTAATATTATTGTATTGTATGGCAGCCGCAGCAAAAAAAAGGAGGCAGTTAAGAAGAAATGATATTTAGGATTTTGGTAGCGTCTCGCGTCTCTCTTCTCTTTTGTACAGCTATCTTGCTGGATGTCTGCATTTTTTACGTTTTGATTCAAGTTTCTGTATGACTGTCACCGTCATCCAGCCAACTAACAAACAAGTATCCAAAGCTGAGAGAGTTTTTGGGCAGTGGTAAAGGGTGTCCAGTAAATATAGTACCGACGTACGAAGTAAATGCAATTCTGCTTGTTCAAAATGCGTGTAAAAAACTGGCAGCAAGAAAATGATTTGTTTTATGAAATGATTTATCCCCCTTGATTTTATCGTGTTTGTTTAGCTTAAGTCATAGACTTAACACTTATTAAAATATACTAGATAAAGCAAGCGCATTGTTATTCAAGCAAATTGGTTGTTTCTAAAAGTTCAAGACTTCAAGACAGAAAATAAAAAAGCAAATCTACCATTAAGTAGACTTCTTAAAATTTGTGACATGCCCAAAAAATTCAAACTTTGGCCATTTCCCTCATTTTCATTTTGACATTGAACTCACCGACCACCCTTTATTTCGTATTGCAGTAACTTGTGTAATATATTATGTTGTGCGGGCAATCACAAAAAAAGAGAAAAACAGACTAAAGTTTTCTTTAACATCTTCCCTGACATCTTAAAAAAAGTTACCAGAAAATGAGATACGCGGTGATGGTGATACGTAATACAAGTCACAAGGAGAGATTTCCCTGTCGTTATCATCGGTCACAAACGCATGCACTTACACACAGATACACACACCTGTTTATTTTATCTCTCTGCCCTACCGCCGACTGCATCCCTGCCACAAAAAGTAAAGAGATTAATGGAAAAAACCCTCACTCTCTCCCATTTAAAAGCCTCACCTATTTATTTACACCTTCAGTGAGAAGTGGAAAAAAAGTTTCTCAAGGTGGAGCAAAATGAGGTAAGATGAAAGGGTAAAGAAAAATGCGATGAAAAATGAGGCTATATTAAGAAATAAATCAGTACGTTTACCAGGAAGACCATCATTATGGACCAAGTTGCATAAATGAATAACAACAACTAGTAAACGACACGAGTCCAATTGTGGTTTTTGTATGCACACATATTTGCGAATGCTGACGTCGTCATCGTCGTCGTCGTCGTCCGGTCTAGAGTTGTTTTATAGTTGACTACCTCCATTATTTCAATTATTTGCCAAAAAAGAAAGAAAAGGGGAAAAACTCATGAAATATTGTAGGATAACGGACAAACAAGAAAATTAGGATGTTGGCGATGATGCTAATGTTGCTGCAGTTGTTGCTCTCTTGTGTTCTCCCTTGCTATTGAGCCATTATCAATATAATTAGTAAATTATTTAAGCAGTTTTGCGTGCGTGATGGTAGTGATGGTAGTAAAATTGAAAAATTTATTATTGCATTTTCATCGTATTTCTTCTGCTTCATCTCTCAGAGTTATCATTCACCTCATGGTTTCCACCCACCTGTACGCGCCGTTACATGCACACACACACACACACTCACTAAACAACGAGCTATCTAGAAGAAACACCACACTTACCCATGGTCAGCTCGTAATGCTAGAGAGTAGTAGTAATGCGGACGACGATAAAGTTGATGTGTAGTAGTGTGTGGAGGACAGTTGATTAAATTAATTAGCGGTGAGTTATGGATTGACGCTGGTGATTAATATCATTTTGCCCTGTTTGTCCGTGTGGAGGTGTTGCTAGTGATGGTAGTGGGGTTGCAAAGGTAAACAAAAATGCGTCGTCATGTAGGGAGGAAAATTGTAGATTGTAACCCAAGTAACTATATATTGTTGAGGGGGTATGTTCTACATTTATAGTACAAAACCTGATATGAATCAAAGAGGAAGAGTTATGTTTGGAGCAGGCATGTAATTTTTCAGAAATCATTCTCTCCTGCCCACACAAACGTGGCACTCATTCATTCCAGTGTAGTGGCGGGGTAATGCGTGTAATCAGAATCACAACGACCCTTGTAGTAACTAAAGGTGTGTGTTTAGCGACAACCAGAGAAATTACCTTCAACTTTGGATGAAATACACACATACCACCATCACCACCACATTAAAAGTCGTCGAAAAAATTGGCAAAAGGTTGTACACAGCTTTCGTTGATCTCCTTTCGAAAGGTCCGTTGCCCTCATTATTTGTTATTTTTTGTCATTACTCAAACGTATATTAAAGTTGCAGTTGGGACGCCAATTGCAAAAAACAACATTCAAACGGACGAGGCAACGATTCGAAAGAAAAATAGCCTCTGGGAATGTTATTTTTATGTCATTAATGAATCTGGATAAGATCTCTACTGCTTCTGCGGCAACTCCTCAACGAGCCCAAAAATGAGCGTAGTCAAGTCAAGGGAGGCAAACAAAACTGAAGAAAAGCGCCGTTGTTGTCCGTGTTTGAAAACGGAGAGCTGATGATGATGATGATCATCATCATCATCATCATCACACACAAAAGACTTTCCTTTAGAGGTATGAGGGACGGACGGGACTGAATGAGGTATCCTATTATTAGGAGAGGTGCTAAATGTAATCCCAACAGTGGGAAATGCGATGACGATAGAATTTCGCTGAATGGGTATAAAATGTAAAGCACACTGTCAAAATTTGCACGAGGACAGGGTAGTGGGGCATCTTGCACAATGTTTATTACAAATACCCTCATTTTCTATATGACGCCTCTGTACTATTTTTCCCCCGGTCCGTCGAAATAGTCCTGCTCACTTTTAAAATCTGTATTTTGAGGCCTGTTCGTGTTTTTTAGAGGAGAGCTGTCCTAAGAAAAGGGCAAATACGGCCGTAGCAAGGTGACAAATACTGCTACATCATGTAGCGTCATTAATTCCGCTTCATTTTGTCCTTTTTGCATTTCCCATTCAAACTTATTTCGTAATAGTTATTGTTAATCATGATGCTGATGAGTGATGACGATGATGACGATAATTGAAGCTCTCTCTCTCTCTCTCTCTCTCTCTCTCTGTATGTGTGTACAACGAACTAAACGCACTCTGTAGAAATAAGCACGTACCTAAGACATACATACATACATATATTATCCTCATGGGACTTTTTTAGCGACTGCTGAGCTAAAAAACTAAATTTCACGGCCATATATGGAACACCTTTTGGCATTGCAGCAGCAGCAGCAGCAAAACTGCCATTCAAAATTGGAAATGGAATGATCCTCTCAAGTCCACTCCTTTCTTCTCCTTTAAACAAAAATGTGGCTCATGTTGTTGTTGTCGTTGCTACTGGTGGTGCTGTTATTATCATTATTGTTGTTGTTCATTTTATCTATATGTAACTCACACAAACCGCGCACAAATATAGACGTGCAGACAGCTTATGCAATTGTATCATCATCATCATCATCAACAGCAACACAACAAACAAACAGCCTTCTTAATTTTTTCTCTTCTCTCTCGTGTTGTCCATCCTCCACCAACAAAGCTACAGAAAAAAAGTAGCCAGCGAATTATGCAGTAGTGGTTAGAGAGTCGTAGAGAGTTAGTGAGTTACTCAGTCCGTCAAAAGAACATAAGCAGCGGCGTAGATAAGTTTTGTGATGTGACGGATGATGCGATCATAATGAAGATAGTTAAAAAAGGTGAGCAGTAGTAGTAGTAATAGTAGGCAACATTAGTTTTTTTGGGGGATATGAATGTGTTAGAACTGTTTTGTGTTCAAATGACTTGGCGACTTTGGCTCTCTTGCTGTCCCTTAAAGGAAGGAGCATAATAGGAAAAGAAGTACAAAAAAATAATCATGAATGAATAAACTTCTCTCTCTCTCTCTCCTCGGCAACTTTTATTGTGGCTTCTGTTTTGTGTTTGCGTCTTGTATTTCTTCTCAATGAGTCAGTATGACAGAGAGAGAGAGAGAGATGTTATTAAAATTGATTTTTACTTTAAATACTTATCATCATTAACTTATCAAATTCACCCTGTCTGAGCGGCTGATAACTTGATTTAGCCAGAATTCCTTTTTGCAGACACACGATTGTTTGGGGCTGTGATGGTGGTATGGTGGTAGTTTAGTGGCAGCGGTGTTTGGTGTGGTAAAAAAACCAAGAAAGGTCAGGTCTCCCTCTCTGCCTTGTCGCTTCTTATCGCACCTCCATTCTTAAAATCATGGGCAAGTTATCTCGCTGCCGTAGTCTCTTTTATCTCCACAAAAACTTGTCCTGCCGTGCTTGATTGAATAGTGGAGGTAAAACAAGGTATTGATTAATTGCGTAATGTGAGAGTGTACTAGGTACATGGAAATATTTATAGAAATGCCAATTTCCCCAGCTGTCAATCATGTCCTTTTTGCAAGACGCACACAACCACAGTAATGGATACTTAATGGGCAATCCTGTAAAAATGACATGTTGGTTCCTTCGTCATTCAGCTTATTAGGCAGCACTTGGAGTATTGTTGGCAACGTGCTGTCTGTCTATTGAAATCATCGTGTCCGTCCGTAGGGGTATTTGTCCGGCCGAAGGCGCTACAACTCTTGAAAAAAAAGGAATTTCGAAATTCTATTTTCGTGCATCGGTACCTGTACAGGATAACTCTGCGGGTCAACTTCCTGGGGTCATCCTAAATTTTAAAATTAAATAAGGACACAGATGCCCCATAGGGAACCTATCTGCAGCTGTGTCTAGTTTCACCAGGTTTGGTTGACCCCTGAAGGTCTCAAATTCGAAAAATGTTGAAATCATTAATTCAGATTCAGAGACGTTCAGTTCAACTGTAAGGTCTTTTTTGCAATCGATTTGTATAGTATCTTCTCTGTGAATTTTATATCTGGCTTCTATTTCTAGTAGGATAAGTGCTACCTTTGTAGTCAAGCTGTACAAGGTACTAGTTCGTTTATACAGCATGAACATCACTACCAACTACATGAAAATCACTGAAAAGCTTGGATATTTCAGTCATCATCATCATCATCATATGCTCTACTCGCTTTTTTCTCTTCTTTGCAATAAGCCGTCCTAAAATTCAAAATGAAAAGAATTTATCAAAGGCAAATCAAACCAAATGCAAAATTAAATCAATATATTCCTCCTCCTCATTATTACTCACGACCGTTAATAGGCACCTAGCGGGTGTGTATGTGTGTTTTTGTGTGTTGAGAACTTCATTTATATTTCGCTCATAAAATGCTCCTTTACCAAAACGAGGGACAACATCAGAGAGGGAGAGAGCGAGAGAGCAATGTGATTTTTCGTAATGGTACACTTGTTTCTCTTGCAAGTGAAGCATTTTTATGACTACATACATACTACTTGTAACAAGCCTTATCCATCCATCCATCCATCCCCGCTCAACCTGTCCAACATGACATGGGACAAGACAAAGAAAGAGGACATTTGAGCTCTGTGAACTTTTACTGGCAACCACACGGAGAGGAATATCCATAAATATAGGATTTTATTGAACACGCATTTTAATAATAATAATAATAATAATACCTATGCAAATGACGTTAAGTGCAGGATCACTCGACTATAATTAATACAGTTTTCCATCCATATATGCTTGTGTGCTCTCTCGCACTCTCCTCCGGTAAGATGTTTTAGTGGATGACAAGGAGAGGGATTAGTAACATCGGGGTATCATACCATATAGTATGGTACCTACTTATAAAAGGAAAATGAGTGTGCGTTTCATCTTCCTCAACAAGATCCCCGCCACCGCCACTCAAAAAATAAAATGAATGAATTTTTGGCTGACGAGGAGGGGGAGGAGAGGAGAAGCTCATAAAAATGTATTACTCTACTTAACTTGTTTAAACCCGATTCCATAAATAGTTAATAAAAATACAATAATAATAGGATCTCCTCTCTTGTTCAATTCTGCTTACTATTTGCATGCATGCGTGCAAACTCATTATGTAGCAACGCATGGAGGATCTGACAGTGAAAGAGAGAAGGAGAGAGAGAGAGGGAGAGAGAGATGAATATTTAGGCAGCAAGTAAATTGTGAAGAGCGAATGATTGTGTTGTGTGTATGTGTAAGTAGAAAATCAAATCATGTGCAAAATGTTTAGTCATTCTTGTCGTTCGTGGGGAGACCATCTATGTAAAGTCAAATAGGATTTTTCTTGTTGAATGATAAGATTATAATTTCAAGGAAGAGAGAGAGAGAGAGAGAGAGAGAGAGAGAGAGAGAGAGAGGAGCTTAACTCAATTTTCGGGCGTGAAGTAAGTACTACGACATCAATTTGACATAAAACGTACCTAACTACGTATGCATATGGTTTGGATAGAGAGGTGTAAAGTGTAAAGGTATTCCGTTAGTGAACTGGTATATACCAGAAGGAAAGGAATAAGATGACAACGGCAGAGAGAGAGAGAGAATGCGAGACAAGCGATGTTGATGATTAGGTATTATTATTTCGTTGGGTTTTCCTTTGATTTCCCAAGAAGACATCTCTCTAAGAAGAGATAACAGACGATATATTTTATTTTGAAGGGTGCAGCAGCGCTGCTCAGGCAGCGGCAGCAACAACAGCAGTGCAGTGTCAGGTGTTGCCAAGTGTCCAATTCAAGTCATTTTATGCTGCCACCGCCACCACACCACACTAGTCACATCCGAGTATTTTTTTTATGAGAGAGAGAGAGAGATGAAGACGAAGAGTGAGTGATTTGATAGCTTGTTGTGAAAGAAGTAGTGGAAGACGACGACGAAAATGTATAACTGACTCTATACGCTATAAATTACACACATTATTTGGATACCTTGATAACCTATCAGGATAATATATAACCCGACCGGTTGTAACTTGATACACTCATTCAAGCACAGAAAACATAGCAAATGATTTCCTAAATTACGTACATTTACAAAAGATACAAGTGCCATAACGGCAGACAATTTATAATTTTTTTCTCTCTCAAACAACAATAAAAAATGGCAAGAAGCTTCAGCAGGAGAACGAACGAATGAGGAGAGACAGCGAGAGTGAGAGAGAGAGAGAGGTTATGTCAAGAGAGTAGGAAGAACTTCACAAAACAGGGATTTTTTTGGCTAATAAACCGTTGCTCGTCACTGCACTTTTTGCAGGGAGTTAATTGAATGCCGAGATATTTAAGGAGCGTGTACCCTCCGTGTAACAATCACCGATTATAATAATAATAGCGTAAAAATGTGGAGCTATGCTCGTTTTTTATGCGGCATAATAGGCAATGAAATAGTTTTCTATCATTCTACAAATATCACCAGAGCTGTAACTGCTACTGCTATTTACACAACTAGTAGTAGTAGTTGTAGTAGTAGTGTCAGCCAATTCCATCCGCAGTAGTAGTAACAAACAACAACACGACGATAACCCTTTTCTTAGTTGAAGCCATAAACTCTTTTAATGGTTCTTCTGTTTGTGACTGCTGCTGCTGCTGCTTCCCTGTAAGATGAAGAGGGAGATGGAGTGAGATGATTTTTGCGGAGAGATAATAAATGTACATAAGGAGTTTCGATGCTGATGATATGAAGATGACGGCGACGATGATGCTGATGATGCTGATACTGATTGTGAATCTCTCTGAGACGATGGTCACTGGTCATTGTAGCTTTTCAATTTTTTATAGCCGCAATAAAAATTATATATGTGCAGAAAGATACTTTAATGTTAAACGACAATGACATTGATCTTCTTATGGATGACAGCATTAAAAAAACTGAACATACCTTAAATCTCCCAGGGAAGATGCACATAAAATGTATATATGCATTACATTACACACATACACTGTGTTGCTCGGCTTGGGAGTGCTACCCGTTCGTTACGACATGATTTTTAGCTAGTTTATTATTTATTCATATTATTTACCATCATCATCATCCTATCTCTGTGTGCACCTGTGTGAGTGTGTATGTATGAGAAGTTACGGAACGACAACAATGATGAGGATGATGACGACGAGGATGATGATGATGATTAAATTATTTTAACACATCAAATCAAATAAAATCACAACAGCATCAATACGACTGCCAATGACGCCGGCGGCGCGTAGACATAAATTAAAGTTGATTTTTACTGCTGCTGCTGCTACTGCCCACATACTTTCGTATAAAATGTATCGTGTTCCCTCTTTTGCGCCTTTCTGACTGACATTACTTACTCATTTGCCAGCTAATTCCCCCTCCCCCTCAAAAAAATTGTTCAATACCTTCTTCAATTGCTTTCCTTTTGAAGCTAATGTGATGTGAGTCAAATCCGAGGTTGCCAAAAAATAAAGTAGTTTACTGGTGGGTTGGGTTTGCCTGATACAGAGGGAGAGAGAGAGAGAGAGAGCGAGGGAGAAAGAACACTTAAAATAGGTACGAAACCTTTCTCACTCTCTGGTTGTGTCTATCAGGCAGATAAATTGGCCCCAAAAAGTACCAGCAAGAGAGGCAGCCAAACTGAAGCTTTTACTTGCTTACTTTTTACATTTTGGCAAGCACCAACGACGACAACGACGACGACGAGTGACATGAGTTTGAAGTAAAGCACTTAAAGCAGCTACACACAGCATCAGCAGCGCGTTAAAAAATTGGTAATGGGTTTGCTTCTGCTGTGATTCGTACATTATACCTACCTGCTGATTTGCTCATCTCTCACTTCTTTGCGTGACTTTTTTTTGACTCCATAAAGAAAATGCAGAGACACAGAAAGACAGGGAATAAAAAAAAATCCACTGGCAAAAGAATAAACGACTTACCGTCGTCCCCGTCGTTGTCCTCGTATTATCGTATCATTCGTATCATCTCGTCG
>JAHZNE010006969.1:0-16993 GCA_027744055.1 Callyntrura sp. NNG-2020
AAACTAACGTAAAAGGTCTACCATCTTAATTCGTCAAAATTGCTTTATATTTTGCTCATTAGTTTGAGGACCAATACTGCAGCAGTCCCACATTCCTACACGTGGTGCCTTGGATGACGTACTGCGCGTTCTTTGAAAAGATCGAAACCAATATCGCGTATGCATGATCTTTAAAACTGTACCGTGCATAGTGGACTATGATAGGAAGAGATCACGGTTTCCCAGTTCTGTCTGAGTAATATTTTTATGCGGTTGAACTACGCATCACTAAACACATATTTACATAACTTCCTAGCTCCCCGTCATTTTGACGGCAGTGGTAGGCGGGTTACTAGTGAGTAAATATTATACTTTCGGTAGTTTCCCTTAAAGATGGATTACACCGTTTCATTCCCACACTAAACGACTGAATAAAAGAATCTTTATTTATGAAAAAGGTCGTCTTTGTTGTGGTAAACTAACTCAGTAGTTTGAGGAACAGTACCACAACAGTACAATAGTAAAAATTCACACTATACAATCCTCAGACCGTGCACGTTGAACCGACGTACTAGGAGTCCCCAGAGAAGACTTTGAAAATATAGCGCGGACTGTGGACCAGGGTTGGCAGAGGTGGCGATTCACCAGTTTTGTCCCCCAGAAATAAAGATTTTGGCTGCTGGAATCTGCTGGAAGTGTACAAAATGAATTTTGATTAGTGTTTTCTTTATGGGTAAATCTTATTTGCTTAGACCAAATAATTAATTTTGCAGAGAATAAAATTATTTTTCCAGAAAACATCGCTTATCATCTGGAAAAGTGAGGATCCTAACTCAGCCAGAGATTAAATACAAAATCCAATACTAAATCTAAAAATTCAAAGATAAGACTGTTAATATACGTTTCTCTTATATCCTACCTGATTCTCGTGTCTATGATGAATCAAATGATTATATCATGCCACAAAAATTCAAATTGTGTTTCAATTAAAATATGGAACACTGATTGTTATACTAAATGAAGATTTAAATCATTGTCACAAAATAGAGTTAATTGAACTTTCCAAATCATGAAGTATGGTTTTGTCAAGCTTGAAATGATTCCTTTATGAAAGACTTCTCGACGGCATGTGTACATTTTCATGACAACTGCTGTTTTATCGGTAGCATTTGAAAGATAATTAAAAACACATAGTACTCTAGATTTTTATTTAAATTATTTTGTTTCGAAACGATTTAGAAGGAGGGAGACATGACTATTTAAATTTAAGTATTTAAATAAAAACGATTTGCACATGTCGTTGTCATTCACCTACACGTGGGTTCACTTGCTTTTGCAAGATTTAAAATATCTAGGCTGTTGTAAATTACAGATTGACATTTTAGTCCCCGGCAGGATAATTACACTCTCCCTAATAAAGCATTTACCATTTCCAGTTAGACATTACGGACACCAATGCGACTTCACGCAGTTTACCTTAATTAAGCGACACATGGGGACAGACAAAATGTTATGCCCTCGCTCATTGACCCATAAAGTGCCATGCTCATGTATAGCTGGGCACCATATCTTCCCAATGTTGTTACATATTAGCCAATTCACTTATTACCGCAACGAAGCTCAACACGGGCCATAGTTAGACAGTTTCATTTAAATCAAAACTGACATGATTTTAATTTTTTGACTCATTGAACAATATATATTATCGTTGTCGTCTCAAATCAAAGATCGATCATTGCTGAAAATATCAAAATTATCAAATAAATTAATTTTTCTCAGAAAATTCTGAAGGAGGAGAAAATGATTTGTTACGAATATGTGCAGCTTTGTGGCTAATACGTATGAGTGTACCGTCGGTACTGTTCTTACCTTTCCTGCAGTTTAAAAGTTACCATGTCTAAAGAGGGCTTCCATAAACTTGATAATCGTTTGCATGCATACATTTACGCTTATTATAACTAGCATGTGTATCATTCAATACATTTAATGATTAGTGGGTTGTGCGTGTGTGGATGCGATCTTCAAATAAATTAGATAAAAACGATATGATTAGCATTCATGCTTACATCGATATAAGATAAGTAACAGCAAATTTGGGACTCTGGTTCATTAGTTGACACGTAAGTTAAATATGTGACTTGATATAATCATTTGACTCATTATAGACACAATAATCAGGTATGATAGAAGGAAAACGCATATTGATGGCTTTGTCTTTGAATTTTTAGATTTAACGTTGGATTTTGTTTTTAATCGCTGGCTGAGTTAGGATCCTAACTTTTCCAGATGATAAAATGATGATAAAACTTTTCCTTTCCTTTTCTGGAAAAATAATTTGATTCTTTGGAAAATTAATTATTTGCACTGAAACAATAAATGACACTCTTTCTTTATAGCTGTAACGTATGAAATTTATATTAGAATTTTTATATTTGGTCCCCACATTAGCGCTTTTTATTCACTAATCCGTTGTCGTAATTCAAAACCGATCGTCTTCATATTTCTTTGACAATATGTAAGGATAGGGTTTGAAAATGAAAGATACGCAGACGAAATATGCATCAATGAACCATATTTGCATGACTCCGTAGCCCACCGTCACGTTGACGGTGATGGCAGGCGGGGTACTAGTACAAGTTTATTATTCGCATAACAAACTCAACTTATATTCATCGTTTGTGTCTGTTTAAAAGTGGTGGTAGGCGGGTGATTGGATTGTGTAATTAAAAATATCATTTGCTCTCCTTTACAAGAAGAAGTACTTGGGTTTTCGTTCGGTTTTCTATTAAACAAAGTTTTATCTGTCACAATTGCAATGACTATAACAGGTAGATAATCTATCCATGTATTGTTGTTTTGAAATTTTTTGCAATGGTACCTCAAAAATCAAAAAATTGTAATAAGTCATCGAAACAACTTGAATTTGTTCAACATTAAAAACACTGCAAACATTGCTACAAAGACAAATATTAGAGGTAGTATGCGAGAGGGAAATACCTACATATCTATATGTATTCAATTAATTAGGTTAGTAAAATGAGTTATCTGGTGGTATGTGGAAGGGGAATTTTTTCGGAGCTGTACATGTGTTGCCAGAAGCCAGTTGTGCTACACTACCAGGAATGATCATTGGAAGCATGTGTTGACCCGTGTATGTTATATCTATGCTATACTACACTGCGGACAACTATTTCTGACAGTGTAGCACACCTGGCTGCCATCACATGTACAGCTCCCAATAAATTCCCCTTCCACATACCACCAGATAACTCATTTTACTAGCCACATTTATACGCCGACATGATTGGTTAGCTGAACCAAATATCGGCATTTTGTGTATGGTATTTTTAAACACAAGTTATAAGTATGTAAATAAAATGTCCAACCTGTTATATTAAAACTTTGCACGCTATTGAAAAAGCCACATTGCTATCTAACATCACACCACTTGATATGTTGTGTCCACCTCTACAAAATTTACAATTTCAATCACATAAATACATTTAATTACATCAGTTTCACTTTGCAGTAATATCTACTGTGGTAGTAATGTTGTACAGAAGAAACTCAAATCATCTTAAAATTATATATATGTTCGTTCTGGTGCCATAAGTATTTAAAAATTCTGGTTTTATTAACTGTCAATTTGGCATTTTTATGTACTAGTGTAACAGTTAAAATATAAAATTTACTATTAAGGTTTATAAATATTTCATTACAGTTAAGCTGTGGAAGGTTAAAGATTAGCACAATTTTAATAGAATCCCATAGTTTAATAAACGCATTTGTGCAAAGAACAACTTTCGAAGAACATATAAGGATCGGCAGAAAACATAACGTTTATAATTCGTTTTAATACAATTTTGGTTTTTATAAAATAGTTGTGTGCAGTTTTTTCTACAATTTAAAAGTTATTTTTCTTTCAACTATGTGTGACATTTGAGTTAAAACTAATTCAACCACAAATGATCAGAACAGATGTTTAAGTTAAAGTTTACTAGTATTCAAATATACTTGTAGACGCATGTTTGATGCAATAATAGAATGCGTCTAAAATTCAATGAATTAGAAGACGAATTAAGAAACGAATATAATTCTGTTTTTCATTAAAACGTATCGATGCAACAAACAAGTAAATTTAACTCGCACATCCTGTAACTAGTACTGCTCCTCATAATTCATACACTGATTTCATCAATTTCTAAACACTTTTCTACAGAGCACTATCATCATGATCACTAAACTACAAGCCCTGATGTTATGTGTCGTTCCTCGGGTTCTATATGCGGAATTACTGCGACAAGTATACCCCATAAATCAAGTGGATTGGGATCGCGAAAATTTTTACCGTTCAACCGGATATCATCTAAATATTAAACGAAAACAAGATTCTGCATTTTCCCTAGATCTGAACAAACTATTGATGCCATTTGCAAACAAAAAATGTCTTGTCCTGCTTAACAACTATCAAAATCATGACATAACTCCACCGATTACTCCACTACTTACGAGATACCCAGTTGAGGCCGTATTACGTAACCATATATTACCCGACCGGTCATCCACATCGGATCGAAAAATTTTTGCACCGTCACGACAATTTATTTGGACAACTAAGAACACACTCGTCAACAGCATTAATAAAAACTACACTGCTGGCAACAGCTCATGTTCGGCGTCGAAGTACCTAACCTCTCTTAATACTAGATCTGAATTGACGGATTATTGCATCAGGATAGAAATGAGCATTTTCGTAGTTCAGACAAAATTTTGGACTTGCCAAGCACTAGTAGATATATCTATACCCGTCTTTGCATTTGAAACAAAATGGCGGCTTCTACGCCATCCCAAAATTTTTCGTATCGATAATTCAGTACCATTCAGTGTAATGCGTGCCGCAACGTATCCGAATTTTATGATCTTAGTTGACACCGCAAAATCTAATAGTACATACCCGAATTTTTATCTCACAACATGGATGCACGCTACTGTGGAAAATTCCTTCAATTTCGACCTTGCAGGAGCATCATCATTTATAAACTTATATTTTGTTGGTCAAATAAGCGACGATTGCCACGGTTATTTCTGCCAATTAAACAATATTCGGGCACTTATTCCGGATGCAATGAACAGGGACCTAGTTTCCTACGTCGAATTAAGCATAGATGTTTGGAACCACAAGTCACTTAATACAATTGTCCTAGAAAACCTCCCCAATTCCAACCAAGAATTGTGGTGGGATTTCAGCATTAGCAGTTCAGTCAATCATCCTATTATTGAAGAAGCTCGTACATGCAACAATCCATTTTGGAATACAAAAAGAAGTTTTGCGTTCCTATGGAACGAAAACGTAAACCCGGACAAAAGATTGCTGCAGATATATGCGTACGTTTTATACATTATAATGAATAATTTCACATTTCCACTAAGGAAAAGATCTCTAGAAGCATGTCATGTTGGTAAAGTCGACCACCACAGAGGCTTCACAAGTGATCTATTTGTTTTGGGCTTAATCAATTGGGTAATTAGAGAGAATCACCGACCAACAACACAACAGGAATTACATCTTAGATTTAATAACTCCATGACTAATTTACGCTTTATCAGCTGTGGTCAAAAAGGTAAAGCTCCATTGCCATTTGAAGAGTTTATAAGTGTTTTTCGTCGGTACGTGTGGTTAAGTATTGCAGTTTTTGCAATTCTGACCGGATACTTAATGACGGCAATATATAGCCCTTCGGGCTCACTGCTGATGATGCCAGGCAGTGCAGAATATTTATCCATTTGTATGGTTCTTTTGGAGCAAGGCAGTCCCTTTTCGGCTTCATTTAGCAACATTTTACGTCTTAGATGGATTATAATTACTTTTTCGCTGGCAGGATTGGTCATTAGCAATGCCTACAAAAATACCAACGTCTACAGAATGATAAATGCTAGAGGAAGACTTGCTTACGAAACCATGAATGATTTGTCAGCAGCCAACTTTACTGTGTACACCAGAGCTGCAAATATTTACTACTTGAGGTTAGGACACGAGAACATATCAAATTATTTTCATAAAGAAGATGATCATCAAATCTCTTTTCTAGGAGATTGGGCTATTGATCTTGAATCTGAAATATTACAAACACATAATGAATACAAAAGGCATGATTTTGTCGGAGATACCAATCGCATCATGCTATCCTGGTTGTTCAATAAAACTCGACTTCACCCTAAAACAATCGATTTTGTAAAAGGTCCTCCCAATCATTACATAAAGAATAAGCGGCAATATAGGAATAGTATAATTCGGGCTACATCAAAACAAATACTAACACAATTAGAAAAAAGATTTATGGATCTTCAGCACCACAACATTATTACCCAACTTGGTCATTGCAATAAGACAGCTTTTTTGCTACCAGAAGTTGTATGCGGATCGATTAAACAACAACTTTTATTGCAAAACAGTTCTTTAACTGTTGACATTGGAAAAGAAATTTATTTTAACAGTTCCATCGATGCCGATATTTCGGGACCTGTGAATCCTTCAATAATTTCTCGAATGTCGCTGCTTCAGCAGTCTGGAATTATAGCTTGGCTGCGCTGGTTGGTGGTAAATAGGGCAATGGGAGTTATTGAGGACGCATTCAAACCTCCAAGCAAGGTAGAAGCTGCGAAAATGTCGGGAAATATTATAATGGTGTTTATAATGTGGGTAGCGGGTTTGACACTTGCTTTATTTATATTTGCTTCAGAACGGGTAAGAAAAGTTGACCTTTTGTCGATTCCCAACGTAGTTTGTCATATGGTAAATTCTTTTGGAGCAGTATTCTACAGGCTGCTGATATTGAATCTACATAATAATATTAAACGTTTACAGAATATATATACTAATAATCAAGTAATAGTTGTTCAACCTTGTAACTAACTTACACCGTTTGGCAAAAGTAATATACAAATTTAAGCATTCCAGTACTAAATGTTTTTAGTAAAATATTGTAATGATGTTAATAGATGATATTCGAATAATAAAATCTAGGGAAATCTTTCGCAACGTAATGTGTATACGATTGGATTGCACTATTGTAGTGTGTACACAATTAAATGTGTATATATATACAATATAAATATTAATAGTTCACGTAATGCACACGTAACGAGCTTTAAATAGTCATCTTACTCATTCCGTTGCACAACATTATGCAAAAACGTACAGTTGGTATTTTATGACTAGTTTCCCTTAAAATTAGGGGTGCAACAATTTTGAAACACCTGACCCCTCACACAATCCACCTTCTCCTTTCGATTAATTTGCCATATTATTCGACTATGTACGTAAAGAAATCACTTATCGATTCCATTAATTTATTTTTAGTGTTAATTGTATGCATCCATGCGCATTCATCATGGTACAACAATAAATTTCATTTACGGTGGCGGTCTTGCTGATATGGATACTGTAAACAATCTTTATCAAAAACGTTCTAATTGCTCTATAATGTTGTTGTAAAACCAATATTTTCATGTTGAGAACGGTATTTTCGTACTAGCGCGAAACTCTGACATACATGGCGTATCATATACTTTGCTTGTAAGATCATGGTGTTTAAATATTTCCTATTTTTATATTAACAAAACCGATTATGAAATTGCCAACTTAAACTAGTCTTCATATAGCTTCCAGTAACATTTAAATTGTCTCGGAATGAAGTTATATGACAGCTGTATCTCATAAAAACTTATTAAAACTTACAATAATAATAAGTACAGCAAAGAAATAATAATAAATCACTGATTTTATTACGTTGTAAAATGAAATCAAATATTTTACAAAACATTAGTACTGTCTTTTAGTACTCAAAGTTAGCAAACAGCGTAATATTTCCCTTACAATACCTTTAACATAGACAAATTGCGTGACTCTTTTGACAACTAGTACATGCCCATGCCGAACTAACATTAGTTGGCAGCTTCTTCCAAATCGCTTCATGTCTTTCCGTTCCGCCTGATTTCTCCAAGGCGCAGCTTTCCAAGACCATAATATTTGCTGACCTCGAACATGGATATACTTACCCAATTGTAATATGCAACCCCAAAATTCAATGGCATATATATACACGCAAACAATGCACCCAATAAGAAGCAAGTCCAAATCCGACCATTGAGTAATGAGACTTGAAATTCCGTAAATTGGCAAAAGCGTAAAAGCAGTGTGGGAATATACAGCTAAGTATCCATAAACATTCCAGAAATGACAATTAAGCACCTGAAAACTGCGATATGTTGCCTTTAAGTTATCACTTTGTCTTAAACTGTCTTCCAATTGGTAAAGCATTTGTCCTAAGAGTAGTTCCCTTGCAATAACAAATGTAAAGTAATATCCATACACTACACAAATAATGACATGTAACGAGATAATTAATAACAGAATAGTTATCATGTACAAGGAGAGTAGAGATACTGCAATACCATATGGAAGGTAGGAGTAGTAAACAACGGGAATTAAATTTCCCAAAAATATGAGAGCTCTGGGATCATAAAAACAGAATAGCGACAAACAAGTGGCAATTGCAGTAAGCACAACGACCAGTGAAATAATAATAACATCGGGAATAGTATTGATCCTATTTCCGTTTGGGTTAAAACCATCAAAGTATTTATCTGTTTATACAATAAAACAAATGGCTTTAAAATAGTATTGTCATATTAAATGTTTTAATGTTTGGATTTTTGTGTATTCATATGAGTAGACGATTTTTTTAATATTTACCTTGCAGTTGAGTTAGATATTGGAGAAGCCCGTTGAATACAACATGTACTTCGGTATTGTGCCAATAATATGTCGGTAATCCATTCACTGATGTAATTAATACCACATAAATTAACAGAACGAGATTGAACTGTTGCTGATCTCCTTGCACATACAACTTCAAGACATTCCCAAAAGAAGCAACGGCCCAAAAAACGACCAGACAATAATTTCGTGTAAGCTTTTGCAAAATCTTGGGGTCGTGGGAGACTCGTCGTGTAACGAAATCGAATTCTAAATGAAATGCTCCAATTCGACAACCACAAAAGGAAATAAAAGCTAAAAGTTTGCAAAGGCGATTGCTTAACATAGTAACAGGACAAAACTGTAACAGAACAAATTGAAAACGCTAAGCCAGATTTTTATGCCAATATAAAAAGCTATTTCTACAATACTGTTAATTAATTATAGCCAATTGTTTGCTAAACAATAATTGAACACAATAACGTAGTTTTTATGTATAGTATGGTTCAGTTCTGCTCTATTGTAAAAATGAGCAGCGATGACATCCAAATTTCATTGGGACTTTGTCCATTTAATATTGTTTGTTTGAATTTGTTACCATGGAAAAAATGACCAAACATATCGCCACTCCCTTAAAAAATAAATTATAAATAGCTTCTATTTAATGAGATTGTACGACATCACGATTTTTTACATTTGTAGGTTCTCTCTGACATTGTATGTTAACATATATTAGTAAAGCTAGAAAACACTGGCGGAGTAAAAGTATACACTACACTACTTTTTTGCATAGACTGACAAGTAAAGGGTATGGACACGTTTAATCGTTACTTGAATAACGGGTTTATCAACATCCATTTCTAAATAATTAATAAAATTTACCCGGCAGAAGGAAGTCAGTCGAATTCGCTATTCACTTACACATTAAAGTCACTTCTGTGCTAAACACCTTAAATTCTATATGACGACGATGCTCCAATTTTGCACAATTTCTGGTACCTGAAATAAGTTGTAAAAAATGTTTTGAAGAAAAAGTTTAATGTAGAAAAACAACATTTACAAAGAAAATGGACTACTACAACTGTAACCCCTGTAACGTCCGGAATTCTGCTAAGCTAAACTCTATCCAAAAAAGTAAATCCCGTTTTATGAAATTAATTTTAAAATTTACATAGCAAGTAGCATATAGACCGTTTGTCCTATGCCAACTTTCATCGATTTCGTAGAAGCGGAATACCAATTACGCTAATTTTTTGACAAAAACGAAACTTTAAGGTGTCGAGAAACGAATCCAGTGTATCATTACAAGGTATGCAAAAGTCGACACGTATTGATTGACATTTACATAGATTAGCAGAAATACAATTCGTCCAATATTGTTCCCTCAAAACTCCGACTTCTGGTTAGTTCGGCTCGAGACGTATGAGACCGACCCACATTCAACGATGTCACGACCTGCAAAAACTTTTACTTTGACATAAAATGTTGTAGTACTCCCAACAACGAATCTATAATCAGTTAACCAGCTGTAATAACGCCAGTCGTATTTAAGGGGTCCCCACATTGTCATATGTCTTTACGTTTTTACACCATATTCTTAAAATTACAATTTAACTGTCACAGGAGTGTGCAAATCAAAAACAAGTTGCGACAACATAACATCATGTATCGTAAAATATCCGGTTACCTGCTTGTATGGAAATATAGGACGACATCGGCGATAACTGCTAACGACAGAGAGCAACAGGAAAAGGATTGTGTTCCCATTTTTAATTTGTCTGCTTCTTTTCAACAATATCTGTTATTAAAATACGTACCTTGCAAAACAAAATTATGCATGCCGGATTTACTACAAAAATGTACTGGACATTTTCTAACATTTTTCTAATTCAGCAAAAAAAGAACCAAGTTAAAGCAGCAAAATATAAGCTAAAAGCTAGTCTTTTAATGCGTTACAATTTGATAACAAGTGTATTTAAAAAGTAAACTACCAAAAAATTATTTTACATACAAACCATAGTTCTAGATTAAGATTTAACATTAGGCATTTAATTATGATACTGTAATAGAATTAATTAGAGTGTTTAGGTTCCGAGGTTTTGTATATTAAATTATGTCAAAACTGAACGAAATACAGTTTATACAATACAATACAAAGATAAGGTCACTCCCCTATCATTAAAATACAAATACATAGTTGTTGAAATTCAACTTGAATTTCACGTAAACTGTAATTTAAATTTTACAGGCGTCAGGCGGTTCCACGTTCGATTCTGCCCAAAGTCTTATATACTTTTCACTACGTACTTTTTTACTTTAATAATGTAGTTTCTTATTTTGTCCGATATCTTAAGGAGGGTTATTCATCCAAGAGATACCACTATGACAACTTAATGTAGTATCACATGAAATATTCCAGAACATCGCTCCGGTGGTGTAAATAATGCAAACACTTACCATTAAGATGCTGAAACGCTGCTTTCGTCAAAAATTACCAAATCGGGGTGACACATGCAGTGAAAAGAAAAACACTGTTTTTTGTAAGTGAAACATCAAACAGGGTGTATTATCAAACGACTGTCTGTAACGTATACTTAAAACTCGCTAAAAATGCAGTAATACCGACATGTTAATAACGCTTTACTCTTCAATAATGGTCTTATTAAAAAGCACATTTGCAGTAGTCTGTTTTGCGTCGCCTTTACAAAGATTGAAACGTAAAGTGTAGCGTGATTCTCATCCGTACTATTAAACATCGTAATTTGGTCATTACGATTGCTGACGGCAACCTGTAATAACCTTTCATTCTCTAGAACCGTAATAATTGTACTATTGAATTTTGTTTTGCATATTTTCCATGAGTTTACTGGTCAACATAAGCTTAAGTATGCATCGTTATCGCACCAAAAAGAGTCGATTGAAAGGAACTTACTTTTGCATATGTTTTATGTTTTAGCGTTTTTGTGTATAATCACATACATGTTCAGGGGCGCAAATAAGGTTTTTGAATGTTATACATAGTAGTTTTCATAAGCGTAAAACTCTGCATGCAAGCATTTCACAAGTTGATGAAAACCCGCTTTAGATATATGGTAATTTTTAAACAGCAGAAAGTGTAATAACAATACCAATGGTACAGTCATACATATTTAACAAGTTGTCACAAAGCCGTAATTCGTAAAAAATCCTTTTCTCCCCATTAAAAATTTTCTGCTGAGAAAAAATAATTTTGTTTATAAATTTTCCGTTTTCAACAAAGGCTGATCTTCGATTTAAAACGACAACGGTAATATATGATATGTTGTTCAATCAGTCAAAAAAAGCAAGGTCGTATATGTTTCGATGTAATTGAAACCGTTTAACTCGGGGAAGTATCGTTGCGGTAACAAGTAAAAATTGGCCAATATTGACACCTTATAATGGTCAATGGTTGCTTGTGTGTCCCCATGATTTGCTGTATTTTGGAAAGCTGCGCAAAAAATTAAAATGAATTTGCACTAGAGGTCCTCATGTCAAACGAGAAATCATAAAGAAAACTGAAGTACGGACAGTGTAGTCAGTCGGTCGGGCATAATTTGTAGCTATGCTTCCGCTCATATTAATTTAGAAATTCAATCTGTAATTTGCAACGACACAACGACAGCGTAGATATTTGAAACTTCGCAAAAGCACGTAACACACGTGTAGGTGAATGGCAACAACGACCAGCCCACATATTGTGCGGATAACTAAGCTCCCAACAGCGACATTAAAACAAAGTTCCATTAAGGATTTCCAGTCAAGCATTTAAAAAGTATTAATTTAATTCCACTTTCTTTCTATTTTGTACCTGCGTTTACTTACTACAAATTATGTTTGTCATGAATCACAGGCGCCAAGTAGGTTCTACTTTCGTTTCTGCACAAAATCTCTTATACTTTTCACAACGCAACACTTTACTTCATGAAGGTAGTTCCCAATCTTGTCTGACAGCTTGAGAAGTGTTAATCGTCCGCCCACAGGAATCTGTTAGATATACCACTTTGCCACAACTTAACGCACTATTACATGATACGGTCTAGACCATCATTCCGGCAGTATACATAATTCAAATACTTACGGTTATAATAGTACAATGTTACTATTTTCCAAAAATTATCGAGTGGGACAACACGTATAGTTAAAAGAAAGAAACAGTCTTTTCTCATGTTAATCATCATGCATGATGTAATATGTAATGACGGTCTGTAACATCTACTTATATCTCGCTAAGAATGGAGTAATAGCGACAGGTGTATGATGTCCTTAGTTGCAATTATAGTCTTTTGGAATAGCACATTTACATTAGGCTGTAATGCTTAATTCTTTTATGTCTCATCTTGAAGGATACAGAAGACAAAGCGAACCGTGTGATTTTCAACCGTACTATTAAATAAAGTAACGTGGTTATTACGGTCGTTGACGGAAAACTGTAATATCTTTTTATACTCTAGAACCGTTATATTAAATATCTCCTCCAGAGTTGCATGCTAGCAATATTCTGTAGTTTTCCATTGTGATTAAATCAGTGTATGAAATACTACGAACTATTTTAGGTCACCCATTTAAAAATAACAACACTTGCATCATACATTTATACTTTTAGCGCTATTGTGTTTTAATATTTTTGTGTTTTAAATATAAAGAACCATTGGTAATATATAAATATTTTTGCTCTATAATGCTAGCGTTTTTAAATTACGGATAATTACAGCCGGAAAAGGAATTAAAAACCACAAAGAGACGATTTCATATTTCATAAAACGAAATCCACCTTGGTGAGAAATTACGGAGAGCATATCATATCGATCGAATGGACAAATTTACTAATTGGATAAACCAAATCATCATTAAAGCGTTTTTGTATTCGTTACACAATTTTTTAGTAAAGAATAACTCTCGCCATACTTGACCGTCCGGTATGAATTTCAGTAGAAAATATACTATTGACCTAAGGTGTCTGTATGCATAATTTCAGCGGAATCCGTCAATTCCTATTCCTTGAAGAGTTATCGTGATTACAGACAGACAGACAGACGGACGGACGGACGGACGGACTGACTGACAGACAAACATACTGATCGCATAAACTACATCAGCATTACAATGCTATCCGTAGTTAATAAAACAATACAAGATAGCAATAAAGGCTTTAAAATTGCACAACTTACGTTTCAATTAAAAATATTATGTATGCAAAATGGAAAAGATAATTGAAAAATTGCAGGAGTTATTGAATTCTTTGACCAATCCATTGGCGATTCAAAAAGAATGGCGCCTCTTGTTCAATTTATGTGTTTCAAAACTCAGTAAACAGGAAAATTACAGACCACGTTACCGACCCGACGGAGGAACTGGTTGTTTAACCAAATTATGCTGTGCATAAAGACGTATTTCCTTCATAACCCTCACCGTCACCATGCTCATTATACACGAGGAGCAATGCTGTCTCAACTATATCGATGCATATCGACCGAAACCTGAGCATGAGAGGCCCAAGGTAGCACGTGTAATATCTGCCTTCTTTCACTTATTCGGCACAGCCTAAAATACAACTCGTCTCCATGTTTCCACAATTGGAAGCAGCTATTGTTCTCTCAGTTGTAGTTGTCCGTACACTTTGCAAATCTGGTTATAAAAACCAACAAAAATGGAATACTTTAAAATGAACCCACTTACAATTTTTACAAAATATTGGCGCGACCAAGATTTGTGTTTGGTGGAATATTTATTTAGGTACTACAGATTTTTTACGTTAGGACCGATTTGGAATGTAGCCTCAAAACGTAACAGTGAAGGTGCTGGAAAGTGGAGTCTGTATCCCCCATTAGCATTTGGGTATTTCTGTACTCGGATGTTAACAGTTATAACAATCACACACAACGGTCTTGCTCTCACTGGGGTTTTCCCAGAAATATACGGCGAGCTGGGCATTTTTGATCAAATGGATTGTATGCTGTGGCTTAACGGTTTTATGGTATATGCATCCATTGACGTGTTTCTTGTCAATAAGGATTTTTATCGCAATCTAGACCTGTTTTTCAAGCACTGCCGAAATTTAATAGGCCCATTTTACACCCACTCGAAAGAGGAGCAAAGAATTAGAACAAGGACAGCTTGGAAGAGTTGGAGATGCATACTTATTTCCACGTATGTCCATTATTATTTCCATATAAAATTGCGTAGTTCTGTTCAGTTTTTAGGTTTGTTACTAAATTTGCTTTACAGATTTGTTGACTACTACCAAATCTACGACATAACCTTCAACCTTAGTGCCCTGGAAGGATTCAACCCCCGATGGTACTCTCTAGGAATCAACACTACCTCTCCCGCAACATTGTGGGAACGCATTTTGTGGACTATTCAGCGGATCAACATACCCATGATATATTTCTCAATTTCGTTTGCCACAACTTTTTCTTCTTGCGTGGCCTATCAAATCGAAGGCTGTCTCCAACTTTTACAGGAACGTATTACACAAGCGGCAGGGATTACTCGAGAGGGCGACCGGTTCTACGAATGGTCAAAATTGTTGAGTCAATACGAACAACTTGTTTACATCTGTCGAGAATTAAACAAACGGTTGGGAGTTGGGTTGAAGATATTTTACTTTATATACGGCTTTCAACAGGGTTCTCAAACGTACTGCGTGTTTCTTTTGCTCAGAGCAGGCAGCAGCATATCTGACAATACAATCTTGTTTATGGATATTTTGGTAAGCTTACACGTTTTGTTCTGATAGAAGTACATCTTCTTTTATGTAGATATTTCGTTCTGACCAAATGATTCTATGTTCTTCAGTGTTCTGCAGGTCGTCTGGTACATTCATTTAACGCGATGGGTACGGTAGCAAAGAGCTATGCAGATTTCGAAAGGGCTCATACACTGTTCCGACTGAAGTCTGCGGGGCACCAGTATACCCGGAGAAAGTACATGACATTGCGTGCCCAACGTACCCCCAAATTTGCCATGAACCTGGGAGGTTACAAATGTCCGGCGCATTTTATTTTTGTGGGAATGGGCGTATTTTCTAATATTTACTTTACAGCTGCTTTGTGGAAGTAAAGAAGCTGGAATCCGAACTATGCATTTGTTTTCGAATGCACTTTTGCTGGAGCTTAAGGAAATAGTGCTATAAATTTTGCCATCTTGTTATTCGCACATGCTAATCGTTTACATTCGTGCAATAACTTAACAACATTTAATCTAACATACTCTAATCATCCTCATTTCATTAATTCAAAAATGAAAGACGGAACAGTTCAGCTTTGTCATATACTGTCGCACCACCAGGTTCAATGTTTAATGTACATGTTACTTCATATTACGTCATTTGACATAAACATGACATGAAGTCAATTTAACATTTTACCTGTGAGAACATGATACGTTCGTATGGACATGCCTTCCAATTTTTTCCAATTTACTATGTTACTGTCCATGTTACTAACGTAGGAAAACATAATTAAGTGGTGACATGCGAAACGCCTTTGCATACTGTTTCCACCTTAAAAAGCAGTGGATTGTTCAAACCAAAATTGATATGTGCGTTTGAACAGGAATTCATGATTCTGGTATTACTGTTTAATTTGTGAGTCATCATAGAGCTCAAATGTGAGTAAGTGTACTCGTTTTTTATTACTACTGCTAGAAACTAGAGGTACCTACTTATCATTATGTTGTTGTCGGCCGAGATGCGGTTGGTAATGTTAATGAAGATGATGGTGATGATGGTGGTGGTGCAGGAGGATGGTGTATCAACCTTTCTTTAACAGGTTAAATGAACAAATTTTATTTCAAAGCAGCAGTCTTGACTACTAATGTACCATAATAAATTTACAGCAAGATTATTATCAGATGGCCACTATAAGTAAGTTCTGAAATGTATTTTGTTTTACCATATGCTTTGTAATCGTTCATCATACAAATGCACAAATATAACATGACCAGAAATTGCTGTGATTGGCATAAACCATTTAATACTACAAAGCATTTCATTTTGGCATAATTACGAAGAAGAATATTTGATTTATGTGAGGAAGATTTAATTATTCTTGTAATGTGAAATGATATAATTGTAAAATTCAATATTGAGTTTTGCCGATTTACTTTGAACAAAGATTACCGGAAATTTTTGTTTGTTAATTGTAATTTTGGTTAATGTATAATCTAATGATACTTCTTATCCTATTTTTCAGGCTTTTCCTAAAATTATAGTTGTTTTTACATACGTAAAAA
>JAHZNE010006970.1:0-10865 GCA_027744055.1 Callyntrura sp. NNG-2020
CCGAAAGTTGCTAGTGGCTGGTGTTACAGCACTGTCAGCAAATATGTAATAGTGACTCTATACAATATGGACACACTGTAAATGAGTGAACTTGTTTAATTGAGAGATGGACCTACTTTTACGATTTCGTAAACAATATTCAGCCTTACGAGTTTAAAAGCATTAGTCATACATAGCACAACGATTTAAATGGTTCTGATATACTTTTATTTTTGTCGTACATATTTAAAAGTGTTGAATTAGCATGGTGGGTACATCCTTATGGAACCGTAACGAGAAGGTAAAAAAAATGCTCCTGTGCGTCCCTTCATATTTACAAGGGCTTGCTTTAGTACCAGCTTGAGTAGAATTTTCAAAAGATGTAAGCAAAAAATTCAAAGGATACATTAAATGCGTTGAATATTTTGAAAGGATATTGGATTCATTTTAACCACCTGAACGAGAGTTTAAACGGAAGTGGTACGAAATTTTGCCGCATTGACTGGATCTTTTGTGGGTGCCATCAAAGACATTTTCACTCTACTCTTTTATTACGTGTTATTATGTTATATGTAATACATATAACATAATGCAGCGCTGACGCAAATTCAAAAGAAAAGTCTTGTAGAACTTGCTATTCAAAAAATGATTATTCGCATAAAAGTACAAGCATGTACGGCGTATAGAGTATTAAAGTAACAGTAAAATTTTTGGATTCGACGGTAATGGTACTACAGGATGCAAATGACAACTGCTAATTTATCAAGGATGAAAAGATAAAGGACCATCTGCTAGTATTAATTGTGTCTTACCAAGCATACTATATATTATTCTTGTTTTCAAGCACACTACGACGTTTTCAATATATTGTGCTAAAATAAATGCAAACATATCAAATTGATTGTCAACAACACGTCATTTCATCAACATGTTATTTCCATCTATCATCCGGATCCCATCCCAGTTGGGCTGCTGCTGCTGTTGCTACTATAATTGCGGTCAATAAGAATTACGTGTTGTAAAAACCACATGAAATGAAATAATACTTAATAGCAGTGCAGCAGGTAGAAAATGCAATCCAAGATTTGTAACTAACCCACATTTCAAGTTCCCTCCCTTGAAAAAAACCACCGATATGGGGCATTACTCTACGTTACTGTCTACCTCTAATCTAATCAGCCCTGCCTAACAAAACTAAATTAATTTTTTACCCTTGGCCATCAATTACAATAATAATTACCGTCGGCGCACAATAATAATTTCACGCTGCACTTACCTTTGTACATCCAATTGAGAACATCCGTCGCGTCCGCTCGTCCGTGCTGGGAAAGAAATTCTATTTTTACAGTGTTGTAACACCTCATGTTCTAGAAGGATGTACCCTTTAATTGTCATGCGCGGAAGCCACTGTAGCTAAATTCCTTTTTTTCGTTTCATAAAGTGAAAACCCGTGTCTGAAAAAAATTACGTAAGGAGTGCCATACCTGCACAGTACCACAATCAAAGTTATCGCCACTTATATAGTATACTGCACGTCATCTCTTTCCTCTAACCCACTTGTCTGTGAGAGTGTGAGCTACATGCGTAGGCGTACATGCCTACACACACAATCAGCCTTGGCAGCAGCAACATCAGTAACAACAGCGGGAATGAAATGAATTCACCTAAAAACGCTCATATGAACAAGAAAAGTACTAGCCTAATTTTACGCGGAAAATAACCATTTTACGGTTATTGGCCAGATAATGGATGACGGGGCTAGTCATCCTTTTGTTGGCAAACATTTCACTATAGCCATTTAAAATAGAACAATTAACAAGAACAAGCGCACATATACTCCCACTAAAGTCCTACTATCGCTTTGTTTCATTGTGTGGGTGCACTACTACTACTACGACGAAGACTAAACCAACAGGTAATAGTAATAGTGGCTATAATTTACAATTCTGTAGTGCTACACATAAGCTTTTTAAAGGCATTATTATCATCATTCATTATTATCAAGTAAATCAACATCCACTTTTTTATATAACGTACTACACACACAGAGGTACTTCTTAAATATTGTTATGAAAGTGCGTGTGTGTCTGCACTTATTGCAAGCTCCTTAAAGTCCGCTTTGTGTGCTGTAGTGGAGGAACAGTGTAGTTGCTCACATCATTATCATCACAGTTCTTTGTTTACTTCAAATACCTACTGACTGAATTTTTAGCGTAGAATAAAAAAAATCGTGCTAAGGTTGGCTAAATCAAGGTTTAGTAAACATCACATTTAGAGTCGGCATCCCCCTCCTAAGTGGAGATAGAAAAGGGGATTTATTCAGTGCAAGTGGTGTTTTGCAGTTGCATTACGAATGTTGAGGCGTGCGTACCTGCGCGTTTTTGGTTTGTTTGTTGTTTTATGTGCAAAATTGGTGGTGATGTGGTGGGAGGTTTGTTTTCGGTTTGTTCCGCTTCTGAAAAACCAACAAAGTAAGTAAATAAACAACGTAGAATTTGCTGCACTTTTTCATCCTTTTTGTTTGAATTGAACGCTCGTAGATCGGTTATTATTGGTGTTGGAGGGCTGGTCAATTTTGAAAAGGAAAACAAGATTTATAATACACTTTTTTTGTGAGCGGAGTTACCCTCTTGTGACCATTACCACCAACGGCATCATTGATTGACTAGTGGTGTTGAGTAATTTGTTATGACGGTAGGGCAGCTGATTGCTGTTTGTCATGAAACAACGTTTTTTGTACGCTATCCACTTGGTGCTCCGTGACGCTCACTTTTTGTTCGAGTCATAATACCTTTTTGTCATAATGTGTCTACAAACAGAGTTATTAGAATTATAATAGAACCTCCTGACAGGATTTAGGGAATATTGGCAGTTTTGAATGCCTCTCTAATTCCGTTTTTTTCCAAAGCAGCAGCCCTCGTACTTTTTGTAATGCTTCAGCTTCCGGCTTTCTAGAACTTCCTTTGTGCTCTGTTTGTTTGTTTGTGGGATTGTCGGTGCTCAAATAACATCAGAACAGTGCTCGTTCTCCATGGTGACGACGACGAAGGTGATGATGGTGGATGTGCATATTGAAAACCAAGTCGACAATAACCAGAAATAATGGTAAGAATTCAAATTCAAGGTTATATGAAACAATGTTTGTGTACCATTCGGGTTTGCTACCGTGCGTGGCCACTCATATAATTTTTTTTTGCGTCTCCAACTCCAACCCCTTCATAAAGCCTGTCAAGTGTCGTCGTAAATCGTAATATGAATCAAATACGCAATCACCACCGACCGACGTGATCTGAACTGTGAATTTATCTAATCAATTCTGATGTACGCGTTAGATCTACACGCTTTTATTTGAGATGACTTGTGACTTAAAACCAGATATATATTTAGATTCTGGTTGATGCTGAAGGAGATATCTGTGAAATAGGACCGGCTGTAAATCAAGTTTGCGTGTTTGTGTGTGTAGTTGTGCTAGCTGCTACACGACTTTACGATCATCATGAATGAATGAATCAATCTAGTCAAGTACCTTTTTTGCCGTCATCATTTATGCAGCGCAAGCTCGACACTCAAATAAAATCATGCAGTTAAGTTGGTGAGTTGGTAGCTGTAAAATGATACAAAATGTCATTTATATAATTCATTGTTATTTGCCGCCGTCACTTCGGTTCTAATAGCTACACACGTATATTTATTGCTTGTATTTTTTCAACGAGATGTAATAATGCACACAAGCATTTATAATTAAAAGGCTCTTGGTTCGCTGCACAGAACAATGTTTTCGAGTTGACTTGCAGAAGGCGGATTGACATAAGAAACGTACGAAAGAACAAAGTCATTTTACTTTCTGCACATTTGGGCGAGTATGTAATCAGCGTGGTGTTTTGACACCAACGAAATTACAGTTTCTCCACTAACGAGAACGTTATTTTCCACAGCATTGTTGTGTTCAACAGAAAGGAGTATTATTAATACTTTTTATGAATTTCCACGTTTTGAACGAAAATGACAACGCTGGCGGAAGGCGGAATAAGTAACAATATTTTCATTTTATTGTGAGTGGGATTACAATAATAAAAGTTTTTGTGATGCATGCATAAAAAGTAGGTAAAAAGGGAACCATTCCTCTGCTGGTTATTTAATATTTTTTGAAAAAAAGAATAAGAATAGGAAGTAATGATTTTCACAAAAGGTGGATATGCTCATGACAAAGGTAACTCAAGGATAGCTTATCTTGTCATAATACATGGCATTTTGTTCAATAAATGTGTTTTGAAAGGATATTGTGTGCTTTGTGTGTATCTTGTCATATTTTATATAATTTTATGATTGACAATGATGAGTCAATTTGAAAAAGGCGTATGCAGCCATGCCAAGTCGTATCATTAGTTATCTCTGAAGTTTAAACGCAGTACGTGAACAATGGATTATCACTTCTCACAATTTTCTTCCTGCGCGTTTACAGAAATGTCATTGTGTCATGCAGGTTGTTTGTCTGATGGCTTAGTTTTTTTGCCTTTTGCCACAAAAACAGGCAAATCGACTCTACAATGTGAAGGCATAAGTTCAATCACCACCACCTCACACCACATGACTCACTGATTTTTTTTCTTAATGATTATCATCAACATGACTTGACGAATCTGGATTTCTCATGTCATGTAATCGGCCAACCACTTATAACTAGACGTCTTCTCCGTCAAATGACTTCAAATGAGTACTAGTAGCGAGATCTCCACAACTCTGTGGAGTTGCCTATCTGTTACCACTACTCCGGTTATAGAGTAACATGTTTGTTTGTACATGTCTATCGTTTGACGGTGATTGAGTTTTTGTGTCGTGATGGTTCTTATCATTATTACCTCTTTTACGTCGTGTACGTGTCTTTCGTAGGCCTTTTGATATATAATTAGTTTTGCCTGCAATCTCAAGGATTAGAGGGTCAGACAGGACATTGTTTCACGAAGGAAGCAGCAAAAACCTTTCCCAGATTGTCACGTCGAAAGAGCTAAAAGTGGTGAACCCATGAAGATACTAAAAAGGTACTTAACCGAGAGCAATTATTTCCGGTAGAATGAGTCTCAATATTTTATTGGTTTTCTTACCTGCCTAAACTACTTGTTCAACGCAACTTGAGATGAACAAGTCAAGTCAACCCATTGCCAGAGCTCCGTTTTGAATGCAATTTTCGCTCCTGAATTACTGTTGTGAGGTAGCGCGTTATAGCTCCATCACTGTGTGGTCTAGCGCTTCTTAAACGAATCTCTAATCCCATCAACTACTGTTACTACTGGATGCTGCCTACGGAAGAGTTTTTTTTATTGCTCGTCAAAAATTAAAAACGCTGAATAATGAGCCACGAATTGCTCTTCCAACGAAATCTAACGAGCTTCATAAATATGCATCCCTGGCGTGTAAATTCCTCATCTTGCAATTAGACTTGGTTTTAAGCTTAGAGGCTTTCTCTCTCGCGTCTTTGTTTATGCCAATATAAATGATTTACTGTACGTTTTTGACGTATTGCGTACAAACAAGTCTCTGATGTTTTTTTACTGTAATGTCGTGAATTGATGGAGAAACTTTGACTATTAGTAGCACTTTTGTGTATTTGGTGCACCTGTAAATTGCATTTAGAACTGGGAACAATGGCGCTCTACGGTGACGTGGACGTTGGCAACCAGCTACCTACCCTGGGTTGGACAATGAATGAGTCAAATACTTTGCTTTCAGCATCTTTTTCATTTCTCATGTTCAGGTTGACAGCTGAAAGGCGTATATTACCTGGTGTGAACATGATACCACAGTCAATTTGCAAACAGGCCAAGATTTGCTGCTGCGATGTAGTATTTTGTCAATCAACACAAACAACAACAAACACGTACCGATAAATACGCATAGCATTGTCATTACATTTTTATGTACAACACCAACAGTCGCATCCCAGCAACATAACACCAACGAAGCACACACAGTCAACTAACCAGTCTCTCTCAAACTCTTTCTTTTAAAGGCTGAACGGGGCTGACATTCGCCAAAAGTACTTCATTGTCGCGGAGAGAAGTTCTCACTCTATTCTCTATGCATTGCAGTATGTGATGCACGTAGACATTGGAAATTTAAATTTGCATTCTTGGTAAGTAATTGCCATGAACGCTTCACCAAACGTGCGTAAACAAACCTGAATGACATTTTGCATGTTTTTATTTGACAGGATCGAAATTTTGATCTTGAATAATATCTAGTGCTGCTACTCCTCTAAAAATCGCAACTGCTGCTACTGCCAGCGGAATTGCGGCTTTTCCTCCCTGCATTTCTTTCTTCATTCGCGTTTCCCATTCATATTTATTGTTAGTGATGTTTAGGTGTGGGTATATATTTGGCTGTGTTTCTCCAATCTCCATTTCAGATTTACAGCAGCATGAACCACAGGTACATATGTTTGAATAGAAAATACAGACAGTAACAAGGCATGTAGTTAATTTGCACATACGGTTTTTAAGCAGCGCATTTCTGATACAAAAAAATTTGTGCAGGAGCCTCTTCTCTGCTGCTATGTAGCTGTACCGTTGATGCCTTTTGAGATTGCAATTATCATTCGCTTCCAATTCATTCAATGAGACGGCCGTTATGCTTTGTAAGTTTGTCGACATTAAACTAGCCGACACAATTCAAATAAACGGTACACGAGAAACAGAGTCATGCAACATAAAAAACACGATCAGTTTTTTTTTTCACAAAACGTTTACGTTGTAGGATATGACAACGCCATGGCGCCGGTGGTATTAACAATGGCACAACTAATTTTTATAAACGTCATAAAAATAATGATATGAATCGTTCCCCATATTTACACTAGTGCATTTTTCTGTTAGTATTCCATTAAAAACAGCTCAGAGAAGCATCGTCCTGAAAAGCACACAGAAGTAAAAATGCTTTAGCATTTTATAGATATTTTATACTTTCAGCTCATTATATTATAGAAAAGATGCGTTTGTCTAGCTGTAGTCAAATAAATGTTTAAGCGCATCAAAATACCGTAAAAGGAGTATGATGGCTGATCAAATTTCCGAGTAGACAGTGCACTACTACAAAGTGGCGTCCACCACCACCACCGTCCAGGAAGTAGGAAAAGTTCTTTAAATAGAACTCTTCGTCTTTTAACGATTTAACGCAATGAGAAACATGAAACGTCTAACAAGTGCAAACTGGCATATGGGTTTCACGCACCGGACCGGCTTATAATGGGCATTAGAAATGCACACCGAAATTATTTTTTATGGACCTACCCAGATGTCATGTGAAGTAATGCATAAATCATACATTAAAATGAATGTTAGAAATTTAGTTTCATTTTGCGTTTTGAGTTTGAGTTTGCCGTTATTTCTGAGTAAAGATAGAGAGAGAGAGAAGAGAGAGAGATGCGAGGTTTGATTCCATGACGATAACGACGATAATGATGGTTGGTTACTCGTTGAATGCCTGCTGATTAGGGGGAATCCGTAGGGACTCTCCATCCAACATCACCAACAATGTTTAATCAGCTATGACATTTAAGTGTACAGTCAACACGAAGCCTGGTGAAGTAATGCACATAATAATGGCAACATTATACATTATACCGCATTAATCATCGTTCAACCATGCACAAAAGCACATTTAATATTATTAGATAGGTATGTTATGTGATCATGTATTGCGCTTCCTCTTTTTTCGTGAGAAATGCACGAAGAGTGGGTATATATAGGAAGTGAGAAAGGAGCAGTGAAGGAAAGTTGTAACCAACAGTTCAGAGTGTCATTTGACGCGCTTAATAGTACCTAAACACAAGTTGTTGAATAGATGAACAGGTGGGTTCGCGGGTGGTTTGCAAACGCCATGCTAAGATGACGATGAAAAACGCACCATAATAACAGTCTGCTAACTGTCGATTTATACGAACAAGATTTCTTCTTTCTTCTCTGCAATTGCAACTTACATCTAGTAAGACGACTGCTACTACTACTACCACCACCACCACTACTAATGGTCGCATTAGCCGCCGGCCATGAATTCAATGGCTGGCAGTAGTGAAGAAAAGTTTAGTGTAAAATGTACATGTGAAAGGAGACACAACGACGAACGCTGCGCTGACAATGAAAACTGCACCATTTCAACTTCCGCCCGAGAGGCTTTGAATATTAAGTGTACTTACAGTTCCTGATTCGTTGCAATTGCAATATTATGATTTTGATCGTTTCATGAGCATAAACTCTTTTTCAGTCATCTTTTGCCGTACAGTCAGTGGTGAACAGCATCGTGCTTTTCAGCCGTTTCGTTTCATTCTGTTTTGCACGTACCTACGACAAGATTAAAAGTGAAACGGGGCTATTTACGTTTTTACACAACACGAAAAGCAGGCCCTTGAAATAAAGAACGAAAAAAAAAGATATTTTTTTAAACTGTGATACTACTACTAACCAGCACGCAAAATTTGTATGGCTAATAAATTTTTGACTTTTGACTTATTTTATTTTATTTGTATGATAATCACAGAAGGAAGCTTAAAGTGACACGAATGATCTTCATAAATTCAAGATGTGGGGATCATCTTGAATAAAAATCGTGCAGCCAAGTGAACGACTTACTTACCCAACAACAGCGACAAAAAATGTGTTTGAAAAGAACGAGTTTTGGTGACCCTTTCACAGTGCCACAAATTCACAGTAAACTGTTCATCTTTTAGTAATCTGCTGCGGTAGTTACCGGTGATTTATGTCATACGTAAAACTCTTATTTGGTTCGTCTACCACCACACACACTCGTAACTACACATTTGACAAGGTCGTTATACAGTAGAAGTTCCTCATCTTCATCATCATCATCATCTCTTTGATTTGTCTATAAGGTAAAGTAATTCACATGACCGACCAGAGGGAGGTTCTTTTTAATGTATTAATCAAACAATTCCGTATTTTTTTATACCTATCTTTAATTTGCTTTGAATGCGCACATTTACCCGATGCATCAACTCTAACTACAGGTAGATACGGCAGCAACATCATTATCATCATCGTCATTGTGTCCGACCGCATCTCTTTTTTGTATCATTACTAAAGCAATTGAAAGATCACTGATTGTTCTCACATCAGCTGTTGTTGTACATTAATAAAATAGTCATTCCCCAACTCTTGCTCGTTGGCAGCTACTGCCGGGTAAAACAATAGGTCAGAACTGTTTCTTGTCCCAAAAAGTGTTCCTGTGAAAGGATCTACGTGTCTGCGTGTCCACCACTCTTTTCTGCATTCATTCGTGCCTGTCGAGGTCGAGTGATCAATGCGCTTCCTCCAGAGTGTATTTACCCAAAGATGAAAGAGTATAGACCCCTGTTTGATCCTCGTGATGATGGCATTTATCAGTGAAGCTAACTGTGCAGTAACAAATCAGCTTATTTGAAAAAGAACATTAATAAAAAAAACTACTTACTCACATGTGACTATTGGATAATCTCATCTCTCTCTCTCTCTTGCTCGTATCGTTACATCCTTATGTTTTCAACCATTCTGCAATCAGCTACGGTAAAGTGCTATCTGGCATTTTACGCGGAACATGTGCTCAAGCTTTATGTTTGAAGAGACGCCTTCCTTATTAGTATTACCACTACTTACAACACAACGCAACAACGTCATGCTTGCCTTCTTTCATCTGGTCTGACTAACCTAAATATTCAGAAATACCCACATTCGATTCGTACTTAATATTATTATATTTTTTTCGCACTTTAACTTTCTTAAGTAGATAAGCATATGCTTTTTTGTGTAGAACTCGTAATAACGAGTGCGAGATTTTAATCGTAGACGTCAAAGAACGAACGTTCAACACAAGAAAATAAACCCACTATAAAAAAACCAGCCGCCTTTCAAGATATATACCAAGACCAAGAAACAAAAAGGATCCTATTTCTGATAAGAATCTCTACAGATCATTGTCTACTTTTACTTGTGTTTTTTTGTGTTGTAATACAATTGCAATATGGCGCGCTGTTAAATTGCCAGCTTTTCAACTTCTACAAAGGCAGGAATTTTATGCCAGGGTATTACAAACTCAGGCAGACTTGAATTGATAAGAAACACAAGTCATCAGTTGTTATTTTACATTATGCGCTAGAATGGCACTATGTGGTGATTGTTGGTCATGATTGGATTATTATAATATATAACTTACCTGAGCAATTCATAAATTAGAATAGGATAATGCAACTATTCACTTGTTGATACGGCTTATTTCTTTAAAAAAAATAGGGAGGAAAAGAATGATTAGAAAATTAGAATGCAGAGCGTGCGCCAGTGTGCAATGTAAAGCGTTCCCCGTGAATGTAGCATTTTTTAGGGGATGGAGTAAAGAGCAATAGTATCATCATCATCATCATCACCATCATCAGTGGTAGTGGTGAAACATACCTAACTTATCTTTGATCTTATTAAATTAAGCAGTAAGCACGCAAACCTGATAATAATGATGGAATAAGAACAATGTGATGATCTAGGTACTTGGCGTCTTCTTGCAGGAGACAATAATATATGTGTGCTGTGTGGTGCGAGTGTTTTCGTGAGCGCAGTCGATGCAGTAGTAGTTTAGTTATTGTAGTAGAGAGGTGCACGGTATCACATGCAGTAAACAAGCGTGGTATACATTATATATAGGATTCTACGATTTAGCATGTTTTGATCATCATTAAGATAAAGTATTAAATGGCAACACATGTTAACATTATTTTCTGCTCAAATTGTAAACTGATTCCATTATGCATTTTTATTTATTTTATGTATCTAGCAAAAACATCAATTGTTGTAGTGTGTACCAAACGGTAGTAGTTGTAGTAGGAGTGATAGTAGGCATTGGGGCATATGCTA
>JAHZNE010006971.1:0-24481 GCA_027744055.1 Callyntrura sp. NNG-2020
CAATTTTTTAGTCACAGCAAAATTCAAATATAACGAAGCATGTCACTATCCTTTCTATTAGTTAATCTTAGGTTTAAATACTTTGAATTCGTTTGAATAGAAATAAAAAATATTAACTTAATTGATTTTCACTTTTTCACTTTTATTCAACTTTAAATTTAATGCAGGTTGCTCAATCTCAGATGAAGGTTATAAAGATTGGAACATGTTGGAAACTCATCTTTACAATTCGGCGTACTATAGACGATCAGATGTGTGGTTATATAATCCACACGGAACAATTAAATTAAAAAAGGTGGATGAAAGTAACGATAATTCTCTCAGCATTGCAGACGAAGCATATTTAAACAGTACGAAAGATCCTGAATGGAAGAAGTCATGCATACCACCAGCTACGTATTTTCAAGAAACAAAGGATAACAACCTTTGTCTATGCACTTTTTGGGGCGAAAACATTGAAACTTGGCAAACTCATTATGGCAGAAGCAAAAGTTGCACTCATGGACACGCGACAAGCGAGTTTACTGAACATTTTAAGATTGAGTTTAAAGCTAGACTGAAAGATAACGTTAAGGTGCGAGTGTATGCGGACTTGGAGAAGACTCCAAATTTATTGAAGGATTTCTTTGTTTTGCATGCGGTTTACATTCAAGGTTTGTCCATTACATAGTATACACATAGATATGTCACCAACACTTAACTTCTTTTTTCAGCACATTTATTTATTAACTTTTTCCAGCCATTGATCAGTTTGGAATTCCAGTGGGAAAATTTAGTAGTGGACATTGGGTCGATGGTAGTAACATGGCGGACACGAAGTGTCCACGTGATCAGTTCCCACAGGCCAATACAGTTGTTTCTATACGTTACCCAATTTTTGATCTTCGAGAATGTAAAGCACATCCTTCAATGCCCGAATACGGAGTGAGTTATGAGTCATAATTAACGCATACGCATATAGAGATACAAGGGCACCTGTACCAAAAAGTATGACTGTTATTGGTTCCTTCTTACGACTTGACGGTTGTCGTTAAATTGTCGGTCGTTGTTTTTGACGACTGCTGAGCAAAGATGACGACAATATTCTTGATTGAAATAATTAGTAAAATCTGTCAACGTCAACCCTATAACGTAGAATCATATGTACCAAAAATACCAAAAAGTGAAGTGTACGCTTCACTTTTGTACCAAAGCATTTCGAGTCGAATATCGAAAATCCCATTCCAATAGGATAGCGTCCCGAGTCCCGAAATGAGAAGCAAAACAATGTTCTTACAAACACGACTCATAGATGCCATAGGGGTCCTGGGTCAAACTTGGTAAAAATACGGATCTACCCAAACTCTTTTGAGTCAATTTGGTCAAGTTTTAATTTTTACCGCTCCCATTGTTATAACGAATCCCTCCCTACTTTAAAATCGCAATAATTTCAAATAGAAGAAACCCATTCACAGGGGATTAAAAAATATATCGCATTTCGTTTTCGGACTTCTCAATTAAAATTGTTATCTGTTCACCAGCGCCATACCAAAGTCAGTAACGTGCGTAATTTTCATTACTAAAACGAAGAACCTAATTGTTGGTATTCTATGTAATGTATTACTGACATTGCGCCATCTACATTTTGTACCAATTTCACTGGTTCCTTCCATGTATGATGAAAGTATACGCAATTTCTGCACGTTGGACTGTGTTATGTTAGACCATCAGCTTAGTTATATTTTTAGAATGAAAATGATCTTACTTTAATATTTACGACATTGTATTGTGATGTAATAGGTGCGGACAACAACGACAACTGCTAATTTATTTATATACCAAAACCGATGGAGAGATGAGTAAGAATCTTGCATTATTACCGACATGCCAGTATATACGTTTGTGTACACCCACGAATTATTAATAGTACTAAAAATAGATAATTGATTTACTTTTATCTCATCTTTCTTTAGCTATGGTGTATTATGCGCTCAATACACCTTCGCAAAGCGGAATTATCCTCACGTCACCCGTATTCAGTTTTTGTAAGAGAGAGTCTTTGATACATAACAATGGTCCTGCTAATCAATGTCTACCTATAAAAGTTTATTGATGACCTGTTTGATAAGGGCTTTACTTCGTATTGAGGACTTGCATGATGATGGAAACGCTTACATGGTGGAAATAAGAAGTAATACCCTTGATGCCGAAGATTTGTCAGCGGGAGAGGAGCAGCCTGTACCTACAGGAAAGTTGCAAGATACAACCATCACATATCCCCCGTTAAACTACCTGTATTACAGAAGTACCCTGCGTCCTAACACGGAACACTATGAGCGTGATTGTATCGATCCGGTTCGGGTAATATTTGCGAGTATAACCTCAGCAAGAACAAAAATACTAAAATCGACCTTTAGTCTTTTTTCTACATATTAATTTGTAGGACCCACAAAGGTTATTCGATGTTTGCAGGCATTACGTTACAACACCACTCACAAAAGACATGTATAAGAATAATTTTTAATATCATCATGCAATGCACATCCAGTATTTTTTAATTGAGACATAATTTAAATATATTTATTCCTAATTCCTAATGCAGAAATCGGCTTGATCTAGACCTTTTAATAGATAAATACAATCACATATGTGGACAGTGGATTACCGGTATATATTTTATTTTACGTGGTTTTTATTACAAGCATTTTCTGAGCTAATGTGAGTTAATTATGTGGCTGTTACTTGGACTTGGACAATGAGACTTTTTAGGATTGTAGCCCTGTGAATTGAATTGACCACATTTTGCATATTTACAATTTTTTTAAGCTTATGATTTATTTTGTTTTCAGCACATCAGAGATATGGGCCGGTGCATACCTATACATCACAATTGCGTAGTAAATTAGAGGTGGTTAAATCAAACCGGGATTACGCGATACAGTTGAAAAAATGTTTCTCTCTGCAAGCATTCAAGACCAGAAGAAAAAATGCATGGCACGTCCGATTTCGGGTGAATTCATCCGCCGACCCTTATTGTGAAAATTTCGCGCCTGCATACTTAAAAGAAACTTCATTGGTTGCTTATAATGAGGAAGTATGTGGATAGTGGATATGAATGACATTTCCGGCTTTAGATCATATTTATGTCGTTTGGCGAAATTATAAAGTACAACTGCCTTGATTTTTAGGGCTATCCTACAGGAAGACCAGGTGGGAATATCGACGGCGGTGGAAGCTTTGAGTTGTACAATCACTTTCACACTCAAAATGAAGGCAAACATGAACATTGCATTGACGACGACATTCAGTTGACACTTGACGACTTGATCAATAATGATAAAATGGTTTTTCACTCGGCCAAGGGAAAGTGTACGTGGGTTGATGACCAAAAAGTTGATGCATATAGAGGGGACCACACCAAGTTTCATCAAGATGTATGTCGGTATCTTTGAAATAGCGTTTCATTTTATAAATTATTGTTGTGATAGAATAATTCAAAAATAAGATCTCAATGCGTTTTTCCTTCATTTGTACTAGTTTGGAAGTCAAGATTCGATAGACTTCATCCCTAGTATGATGATTTGGGGCAACTTTAACAAGCTTTTTGATGGATTTTGTGCTATTTGGTTTTTCCCAAAGATAACTCAAAGCACAGTGACTCCTCCACGTCATATTCAATTCGTGTAATAGCTTTTAACAAAATATTGGAAGCAGTTTTGTTTAACGAGAATTAATTGGTCATAACATGCACGTTGGGACACGCTAAACACAAGCATTGTTTTATACTTACAGGGCGGAAATTCAGATCATTCATCAAGGGGTAAAACCGCAACCGCCAGACCCTCGGGAAAATCGTATTTTTATAGTACGTAGTCCAAAATACATCTTTCATTATGATGCTAGTGCTGTGAAGCTAAGCCATGCGAATGGAAAGCCAGATTTAGTTTCAGAAGCTAAAGTGTCTGGAAATAGGATCGACACTGCCTCACATAATTGTCACTCTGACGAACATCCTATTGAAACGCTGAAAAGACCTGACGATTCTTGCCTTTGTGAACTAAGAAAAAACGACACCATATTAAACACAACCGTACCAGGTTTATGTATCATAAAATATGAGTTCTATAATATTGAACAAGACAGCAAACTATATCGATCCTGTTTAGAAAGAGAGAGCTTACGACATGGTTCAGACAATTTTCCTGACGATGATTGTCGAACAAAACTTGAGTATCCCCGTCCCCCCGAAATATTTCCCAATGAACAAATTACCCTGGAAGGTGTTGACGAAGGGGTATTTGATACAGTTGAACTGGAGCCATTTGATCCCACTGATGATGCGTACTACGGATGTGGTCTGATAAAAAAGTGTACAAGCCCATTTTCAGATGACGAGGTGGAAAAAGAATGCATTAAAGAAAAAAGTTGTGGTATGCTTGTTACATTTGGCAAAGGGCTTGGAGAAGCTCATCATACGAAAGATGAAGTGACAATTGAAATACATGCTGTTGCTAGAGGTTGGGCGGCCGTGGGAATTAGTCCCGACGATGAAATAATGGTAATATTTTTAGCCTTGAAGTAACTTATCAAACTTTTCAGTTGCTGCAAACAAACTGTGCACCATAAAACAATTTAAATGATCTTTAAATTGTACTCTTTGCGAAGGGGGAAGACTACGTTATGGAATGTGCTAAGGAAGGTGGCGAAGTAAATATGTACAACAGTTGGAATATTCGAAATTTTCAAAGGAACAAACCAAACTTTACAAATCTACGAATGGTGATGTACTCAGTAAAAATAGTTATTTACGTTCATAACCGGTATAGTGTCGTTATTTTTTATTCATTACAAGTCGCATCATCTCTGTTTCAGAAAGGGGAACAAGGCTTAAGCAATTTACGGAAATCTCCCATCAGACCGGCAAAATTGATTTTTTACGAAGATAAACTTTACTGCAAATTCTACATTAAGAAAGTTTTCAGCAGAATCGATCCAGATTTGAAGGAAACGCATTACTATGATTTGGATAACTTATATTACTACCTAATGGCATACTCCCATGCCTTAACAGATCCATATGGAGAAGATGAAGGCAACGTGAGAACGCATATTTTGAACGGAGGGAATTCGGAAAGAGGAAAAAAGAAAATAGTGGGCGGCCTAAGATTATCAGTAAGCAATATGGCTCTGTATGCATAGGAAAGCAGCCACCAGCACATTTATTTAAACTGAAATAATTTGTTGCATGGTCATTTTTCTTTTTGTGACTAGCCTTTGCCTCACGAAGCCCGAAAATTTCGCTTACATGCGTTGTTTATGATACTTGCTTGGATGTTCTTTTTAACCTTGTCATTGTTTGTAGCTCGCTACTTTAAGGAGACACTTCTAAAAACGAAAATTTTGCGATTTGACTTTTGGTACTTTGTACGTTTAGCACTAATTTCAACGTTGGTCTTTATCTTGAATACTGTTATTTTAATGAATAATATTTTTAAAGGGATTTTTTCATCCGTTTAGATACACGTAGTTACAGGGGTACTGGCATTAGTTTGTGTGGCAATAGGTTTTGTTCTTCAAATATCAGGCGCAGGAGGATGGCGAACTTTATTCCGTTCCAATTTTCACACATATTCTGGTATCATTTCGCTTTGTCTATTTGTGTCCACTTTCGTTTTAGGATTTTTCATGAAGATGAAATTGCAACCGGTGCGACCATTGATTCACTGGGTACATTTGATCATGGGACATTGTTGTTTTAACATAGCACGTAATTTGACATATTTAATAATTATTATAATTATATAATAACAATTGTATAATTATTACTAGTTTTTATATGAGTTTTATAATTAATTTGGTGGACCAATTGACTTGGGAAATTAGTTTTTAACATGGCTTTTTCGGACCGCGTGGCCTATAGTTTCTTGGCTTGTAACTTTAGAACATACTTATTTGTCTGGGTGCTAGTTTATTACGTTCTTCATGCTATTATGTCGGTAAGTGTCTTGTCCCAGTACAATGTCCCTGTTTTATACACACACATATATACAAGACGATAAAGATTATATAACTTCTAATTATACATTTAAATTCCATTTTGATATTGTTTCATGCATAGTATCACTATTGCTGGGTTGACTATATTCTCGGACGTAACTTTATTCGAACCTATAATGCATTTGACCTGATAACTCAGGCACCTCACATTACCACGGATGTAGGTGGTGCTGATAGTACTAGTTTTTGGCTAAGAAAATATAGGAAAGTGAAAGATTTAGAGGCTCAGCGAGAGGCAAAGCACAAACAAGATGGAAATGTTATCTCAGAGGCCCCGGTATGATATTTAAATCAAGAATCAATTTCCATATCGAAATATACAATATATAGAGAAAGGAAACTACTTGGTAGAGTGGAAGAGTTGAACCAAACGGAAATAGTTTCATTTCAATATATATATGTATTTCCATGTCAGCGAATGTGGGAAAAAATCATAGAGATGCTTTAAATTAATAAACTAATTTTCAATTTCAGGGAAAGTACGTAAGACTTGCTGCCTTGGTAATGTTTACAGTTATAACTACTGTGTACACTTTTTGGGCAATACGCAAAATTTCTCATTACCCAAAGCTTTGCTATGACTTTTATGAACTGAAAAATTTAGAAGTCTATGGGTTCAACTAAATGAGGAGAGAAGTGAAAGTTGTAAAATACCAAAATTTCTTATCAAATGTTATACATTTTATGTATTTTGTTGTTATTCAATTTTTAAAATGTATTCGTTCAATGTGTTGTATCTCATTCTTAAAATTCCGTAAATAAAATTTACATTTGAGTCTGGATAATTTCCAAATATATACATGTATTGTACTTAGAATTTCCTCCCATTCGATTTTCTTTTGCTGCACTGTTTATAAAAACTTGCATTTTTAAACTTTCAAAAAGTACATCAGTTCATACGAAATTTTCATGAGGAAAGTAGTTTCGAGATTCGCAAAAAATGGGGAAAAGGTATAGGTTTCGAATGCATGTACACTATTTCTTTCACTCCAAGGTCATCCATTCTCCAGACCTTGGAGGAAAGATGACCTACGTCTGCATTTTCTACGTAATTGATTTAGCCATCACGACAATTACGATTTTATCCCCTTGAAACAACTACCCGACATTTTTGGAAGAGAAGGGCAAGCCTAATATTCAAATAATTACTTGTTATATGTGCTGATATTGAACGTAGGTAGATGTCTAATTGCTTATCTTACCCATCAATCAGCGACTACTATACTAGTATGTACTTAAATTAGTGATAAAAAGACATCTTAATGAAAGTCGCATACAATTCATTGTAACAATTTGTAGTTAAGTCGAACTAGCCAACCCAAAACGAAAAGCAAGATTAACAATCATTACCGTTACAATCACAATTCAGGTTAATAATTTCCTTTTGCAACACGTAATATTGTCTGTCTCTGTCATATATGTAGCAAAGGCAAATATTTTATTTTGGGGCAACATGAAATATGAAAGCCGTCCTATGTTACAACTTTTACGAGAGAAAGACACATGATGACACGATGTTATTACTCTCCTCCCCTGGCTATCCTACACTTACACCTACTGCCAATGATATTATTTCCGTGCCTGTTTTTAGTCTAGACTTCTTTTGCTTCAACTGTGTGGAGTGTGGAATGAATGAGGAAACCCTACTACGCGAATAAAAAACAACACAAAATTCCACCCCATACGGACAAAAACATTGGTAGCTCTTTTTCGTCACTCATTACCACTTAGCAGAAAATCAAGGGAGAACAATAATATTGATGTTATACATCTGTCTAACAAAAGCGACCAACCAAAACCATCCCCATCAAGGTAAGTCCTAAACTACGACTCGTCGTAGTAGTAAAAAAAAGGCGTAGTAAAGAATACGTGGATGATTGACGATAAATAATAAGCATAATGAAACGTACACAATAATGTTTTAGGTTTAGCCATTGTCTGTAAACTACAATGGAAGATTTTTTAAGCATATTATGTATGTATAGATTTAATTTTACATTGGTCAGCAAACATTAAACGCATTAACGCATTGCATATTACAGTCTTCTTCAATCCGTGTTAAAATGTGTTTGGAAAACAGGTGTAGTGAACTAGTGAGCATGATACATAGTTAATGGTCTCTCTACGTGTGATAGCTGATTGATGACGGTAGTTCTGATAGATTGGTACATTTGCAATGTTTCCAAATTGACTATTGTGTAGTCATGTTATTATTACAGCAGTGGAATGTAAAGGAAGAGCTATTATAATACTACTGCTAATGAATGAAGAATGAATTTGGTGTCTCGTACGTCATACTTGGATAAAAAAAACTGGCTAAAAACAGGAGTTTTAGTTTGCAAAGCGTGTGTGTGTAGTGGAGTGAGTAGTGAGAATTTATTAATAGTCAATAGTGTAGTGTAGTGAGTATGTGCAATAGCTTGATAAAACTTTAAAAAACAGGTGCTTTTTTAAGATATATTTCTTTTTTAAGCGCATTGTCGGCATTTATTGTTGGTTGTCATTGGCCCATCTTACTGATCAAGTCATGTCCAAAATTTACTTGTGTGGTTTAAAAAAATAAGGTCAGAGGTTGCTAAATTTTTGTGTGTATGGTATGGGAGGGGCAAGATAATGGATGTCGGACCAGGAAGAAGGAAATCAGTTATTCGTTGAGAAATTTAGAGTTTTTGATAAATTTGATCAATTATTAAGTATAATAGAAAGAAGGTGCTGATTTTTCACTTTGGTCACTTGTGGTTAAATTGGTTTGTGTGAACGAAAAGGGGTGATAATTTAAATGAAGGATTTTATGAACAGTATGAAGGCAAGAGATTACGAAGTACACATCAACAGTTAGTTTTAAATGTTTCAAATCTTTTTTCCGATGGTGTAATTCAAATTCCTATTTACATGTTGTTTTATATATCATTCGTATTTCAAATTATACTAATTTTGGAACCTTTGGCATATTTGTTAGCTTCTTTAGTGTCACTGATTAATGGCAATTTAAAACAAGGTATGATAATGTGTAACACGCAGCGTAACCAGATACCCTACACCCTACCTGACCAATCGCACTTGGCTTGTTCCATCTCTCTTCTCTTCCAATGAGTTTCAAAATCTATTAATATAATGCTAATTTTGCACTACAACTTACAACATAAATCTCGCACATCGCCTCTCTATGTTATATGAACTTCATTGTTTGTATAAAATATGTTAATCAAGAAGCATCATTAGCAACAAAACATATTTGTTTAATTTCAGAGATTTTTTGAGATTCTCAAAGTTTGGAAATTGAAGAAATCATAAAGCAGCAGTTAAATCCCTTTTCTTTTCACGATGGCGTCGACATCGTCTCCTACCGCTTCCACATCCACTTCCAAACCAGAGGAAACCAAAGTTGGTGCTAAGGATTCTGAAGATACGACCAAGCAAAAAAAGCCCGGAGATTCTGATGACTCTGACAAAGAAGCTGACGAAAAAATGTTCGAGTGCAACATTTGCCTTGACACTGCCAAAGATGCTGTAATTAGTTACTGTGGTCATCTTTTCTGTTGGCCGTGCTTATACCAATGGCTGGAAACCAGACCGAATCGTCAGTCCTGTCCTGTATGTAAAGCAGCGATATCCCGTGATAAATGCATTCCCCTTTACGGTCGTGGAGCGTCTGGAGTCGATCCAAGGTACCGTATTTATTCTAAAATGCATTAATTCAACCATTTGTCGTTCCTGATAATAATATGTAAAGTATTATCAAATTAATAGCATTTTTATCAGAAAAAATAATTGTATTATATTGTATAAATGTAGATCCAAAATTCCTCCTCGTCCCCCACCATCGAGAACTGAACAACCCGACTCTGGTCGGTTCTCGTGGGGTACAAATGATGGCAACGGTGGCTTCCATATGAGTTTCGGAATCGGCGCATTCCCATTTGGTTTCTTTGCTTCCGCATTCAACTTCGGTGGGCCTGGTGGAGGACCCGCTGGTGCTAACTTTATGACACCCCAACAAATTGAAGAACAAGAATTTCTATCCAAAATTTTCATATGGGTTGCGCTTATTTTTATCGTTTGGCTTATGCTCGCTTAGAAATTTTACTATTCATATTAAATTATAAATATTACATAGTTATGTATATAACCTAATTGTACGCAAAATACAGATACAAATACGAAATTTGTGTTTTACCTTATCATATCGTATCGTCATCCACTTGGCCAATAATGAATTTTCTATTTTATGCACATGCAAACATGTGTTTTTTGTTTCATTATTGTTGCGAATCGTGATATTTAAATGTGTAAACATTAAACAGGAACTAACATTTTTTCATCATATATCAGTCTTTCCATTTACATAGTATATGATTTCGTTCGATTTCGCAAAAACAAGAATTTGTCGTTGTTAATTTGACGACTTTCCATAACATATGCTTTACTCAAAACACATAATTATTGGTTTACCTTCCAATATGATAATGCATCATATATTTGTTTGCAGCTCCTATTCAATGTAAATATTCCGTTTATTCAATCACTTGGTTTGAGTATCATTTGTTGCATGTCGAACATGAACTTGTAATTCTTTGTGTTTCTCATTTTTTCTACAAACAGAATGAGACTTGTGTACACTGATTAATATAATTATTTAATTATTATATTATTATTCTTAGTTTAAGTATATTAAGCATAATACACGAAGATGCAAGCAAATAAATAAAATGTAAAAGCGTCTAAAAGTTTAGCTCAGTTTTAGAATAAAAATCGCTCGTTAAACACAAAAAACATTTTACAGTATTACGATTTATTTCTTATCATAATCAATTATGAAGAAGTACGCAAGTAAATATGATTTTTATTTGCTATTTAATAATAAAATGTTTGTAGCAAAGAGAATTTATCCTAACGGAAGAAGTAAGTTTTGTGAAAAACAGTAATACTAGTAGGTATGCAGTAATACGAATTCGTAAAATGCAACAATTTAATTTCCTTAAAGTAACAATATAAATTCCACTTTATATCAACAAAACATAAGTCATAAGTAGGTAATCACTCACTTTCACCTGCTGTGACTTTGAGCCTAGTGGAGCATTTCTTAAGCAATTTTTCAAGGCGTCCACAGCTTTTCCCTGATTAAGCAACTGAATAACTTCTTTCTCGTCAGGGCCTAAAATTGGTGATTGTAGCTCTGCCGGCTCCTCATCTTTGTAGTTATCCTCATTAAACTCATCCACGTCAATCTTCCTGAATGCGGCACTTCTCGTGTTTTTGGCCATATTAAAGCAATTGTCAAAACTGCAACAAACAACAATTATTGTTTTTTATTTTTATTGACAGTTCAATGTGTCAGCTGTTTAAGTATCTCCAGTCATGTTTAAATTCTTGTCATTGTTTACTTGTGTCAGCTGACGCAACTTTGTACTTTTATTATTGTCAAATAGTTGACTTCACTTCACAATAACCTCCAAGCTTGCAACTTTGGAATTTCAAAAGAAGCCAACACAATCAAATCAGAGTTCTTGTTCCTTCAAAACTTAACTAAACGTCTTTATACCACGCCCTAACTTCCGGTATGTGTGGGAGTGAATGGAATGTTGAAACAAGTGAAACGGCTTTAGTAGTAATGTTAACGCTATTGACAGCTAGCCACAACGCAAACCAAAACTACTGTTACCGGCGCTAATGAGGATGTTCAAAATAAATGTATTGATTTATATAAACACAACATTAACTTATTTAGAATATTGGTAAAAACTAGATTTTGACGTTCATCAGAAAAGAAGGAAAACACTTGTCCATCCTTCCAAAAAGCAACTCTGCTAAACGGACTAATTGAAGTGCGGTGAAAATGGGAATTTTGCCGAGCGCTGAGCAGCGTAGCAAACGATGAGTACTCGTCCGTCACTCGTCAGTAGTCACACAAACAATAGAGTTAGTGTATTTCTGCTTTTGTTATCAGCGTATATAGAATTTTAGCATTACGCAGAGTTGGTCCATCATTTGGTACAAGAGACACAGCCGCCATCTGTCTTTCTGCTGCTAAGCTCAATGGACACAAAGCGGCAACCCTTGTGTGGTTTAGATTTTGTTGAGCAGCATGCATGCCCCGTACTGAAAAAGCCGTATGAGGTTGCTATCTCTTTCCGTAAGTTTGATACATATAGTAGTGCGTTGTTCTTATTAGTTGGTGGTGGAACAGGCAGAAAATAATATCGCGATTTTGAAGTCGTCAAAATGGTAAGAACAGTTAAATTAATTATAAAATATAAGCAGCTTAATTAAAAGTGTAGGATCAGTAAAAGATCTGCATCATTTTAAATTAATGGGGAAGTGTGAAAGTGGGTAGTCAGTGGACAATAATGTTTGAGAGAATTGTAAATTGATTGGGAATGTGACTATTTTGACCGATTTGAATGTATGACGTACCTACCTTCATCGTAACTTGTTTTATTTTATAGGGTAAGGTTAAGTGCTCAGAATTAAGGACGAAAAAGAAGGAGGAGCTGACCAAGCAGCTCGAAGACCTTAAAGGGGAACTGCAAGGTCTTCGCGTTGCAAAGGTCACTGGAGGGGCAGCCTCTAAGCTGTCCAAAATGTAAGTTGTATTACCAAGTTATTTTCTTTTCTCAGTGTTTGTAGTCTAACTGACTACTGATCAATACAATACCAGACTTCAATTTAAAAATAAATATTTTTGTCATTTGCAGCCGGGTTGTCCGTAAGGCCATCGCTCGAGTGTATATTGTTATGCACCAAAAGCAAAAGGAGAATCTGAGGAAATTTTACAAGGTATTTATAAAAATAACTGACAACTGACATATGTGACTTGTATAGTTTTGTGTCAACATAGTAATTGATTATCGGTAATGAATGAATCCGTAGAATAAGAAGCTGAAGCCCCTTGACCTCAGACCCAAGAAGACCAGAGCTAAGAGGCGTGAGCTGACCAAGCATGAGAAAAACCTTAAGACTCCAAAGGAACTAAGGAAGCTTCGGGCATTCCCCCAACGTGTTTTTGCCGTTAAAGCTTAAGTTTGGACATTAAAGTTTTTCGATAAATAAACAAAATTTGGGTATTCAGTAAATACATTATAGTCTATTTTACTTTTTCTTGTCATATGTATTTATACTTTTATTTCTGGAGCAGAACATCAGGCACATATCATGAAAGTCAAACAGAAAGTTATAAGGACTATAAGATGATTTTGCATTGAGTTTTACATACATGTAAAGGACAGTTGACAGTGCAAACGAGAAGGAATTTATTGTTTGTCATTTGTAATTCAAAGTTTTAGTGAAGGTGGCGGATTCGGGTCTAAAGCAAAAATCCAAACTGGGTATAGCTCTTTTGGAAAATTTTTTTGCTTGACATATTTTATAACTTTGACACCAGCTTCGGCGAACACATTCATAAATCCTTTAAACGGTCTCGTAGTTGATGAGTCTTCTTCGTCAGTATCCTCGATGTCTCCCTTTGTTGTATTTTCCTTGATGATAATGATGCCACCAGGTTTCAAGGCCACGCTTAATTGTTCAAGAATGCAATGATTTCAATTTTCAATTCATATTCCATGCACGGTTATGTTAAAAACGGACAAATTCGATATTTTATGTACCTGCATCGTTTTAAAAGGCTTTTTAAATCATCATCAGTCACGTGAGAAAGCACCCACTGCATCCATATCACGTCATATTTTTTCTCTTCTGGGATAAATTGTTGGAGCCCCGAACAATAAAATTCCCCCATTTTGGGATGCTCAGAGAGGGATTTTCTTGCCTCGTCTACAAACTTTGGGTCTTGATCGACGAGATCAACTTTGTCAAAAAATCTGGTGAGTAAATTTTTTGTAATTCGTCCAATACCTGCTCCACAGTCGAGAGCGTAGGAAGTGCCAACATCCTGTCTATCCTGGAAACATCATATCACCAATGTTAAATTGAGCAATTCCTCCAACAAGATAACGTAGATAGTAAATAACATATTGCCTGGTACTTTTAATATTCCTTTTAAAAATCTATCCGAGTCTTTGATATCGCCGTTATTCAGGTACCCTAGACCCCCGAGCATACCTTGAGAAAATACATTTGAGGACCGTTATAAACCGTGAACGAAAATTTTAAAATGACTAATGTAATCATTTACAAAGGCTTGTACCATTTACTGTTGGTTCAATCTTGGACCAGTATTCTGCGCCTTCTGTGTAAAATTTATCCTCATTGTCCTTTCCTGATTGTTCCATTATGATTTTGTCTTTTTGAGTACAAAAACTATAAGCATTAATTAAAATGAACAAAATTGTGATTGATAGTAATGATAGCAAGAAACTATTCGAAAGAGCATTCTTAATCAAAATTTTCATATTTATTGAGAAATTAAAATATTTACGCTATTTGTTACAACGTTGTAACCTGGCATGATGCATGCACACCACGACTTATGTAAATATTATGCACGTATATGTAACAGTTTAGAGGTTATTTGTAGTACAAATTATCGGCCATGTCAAAAGGCTGTGTTATATCATCAGAATTTAATTATTGAAAAGTACGAGTGGATGCATGCTTCCATGCTGTATAAATAACATTAAATTAAATAATAATAACATCATTTATGTTGCTAAAATTACAAAAATTCACACATTATACACATACCACCATCAATAATGAAGTATCACCTATTAGATAGCCAAATAATACAATCGTAGTTTCCCATTAATATAAAATGATATCAAACTAGGTGTAGTGTAGCTATAAAAAATGCATATGTACCGTAACTTTAAACTTACTGTTAACATGAACACCCTTAGTACACTTTTAACGGTAGCCATTCCAAACGTCACATTACTCACATTGCTGATTTCAATTTTCAATGTCGACAAGCAAATTTCCTCAGAAAAATACCAATTTTATACCTTTCCTTGTTTACATCCTTTATATCATTTATTTATAAAATGCAGCATCCATTATTATATGGACACAATTTCTTACTTACGACTCGAGAAAAGAGTGAGAATTTTTTAACGAATCATAATCATACCGGTCTTCTGTAATTGCAGCAGATTCAACATTCCCTTTGCCTTTAGTATCATTATTTTAAATGCATATATGTATGAAAATGATACCTACTTTTGCAACAGATCAATTTAAATCATACTTAAATTAAATATACATATTTACAATAGTACAAGCTATACTTTCATGATTTTGGAATGGAATAGAAAAAAATTTAATCTAGAAATAAGTCCGTGTTAAACATGAAATGAAATAAGTATTATTAATGTTATAATTTACTATATAATAGTTGAGATACATAAATCGACCGTCGCAGACCCTAAATACCTATCATTCGGCGCCGAAAAAACTTCACAGGGTAAAAAATAATCAAGTCGGATTGGGTTCGGTGAAGTAGCTTTTAACCATAGTGTAACCCCGTTATTCGTCACCACTAGTCAGCCTATTAGGTCAAAACGAATTTCAGTATTTAGCTATACAATACACCTTCAACGATAATAACATGAATGTTTTAAAACTAGAAAAATTATTTCAATAAAACTATCAGTAAACTTTAGCAAACCTAATTTATGCTTCAATGGCAGCTGCGTGACCATTGGTTGGAGCAGGTGTTGCCTCGGTGGAAGCAATCTCTCCATTTCCATTTGTCGTTATGTCCTTTGCCAAAGAGACTGCGGAAGGTGTTACGGGTTCTACACAGAGTTTCTTCACCGGAGGTTCGTCAGCAGGTGCGTCCTCTGCCTTCTTCTTTTTCTTCACCAGATGTGAAATATCATTGGCGATGGGTGGATTTGGATTTTTAACGGGACTGTTTCTGAGAATTATTTCCTGTTCTTTCTGATCTTCCTCTTCCATGGCTTGACTTTCTCTCTCTGCGTCAATAGTGTCTGTAATTTTCTCTTGTAATTCGGGTAGGAGTGCCGTCAGTTCTTGAACTTCATCCCCTTCCGTTTTGGAAGGATCTTCCAACTCAATACCGAGGTCCTTCGCTGTTTGTTTGTTATCGATCTTATGCTTGAGAATGCTTATTCTTGTCTCAATGATCTCCACTGACTTTTTGAAACTATTTATTGCCTCGGGAAACTTTTTGTCAAAAGAGAATGCCAATCCCATTTGGAAGTAATACTGTGCTATTTCACGACTGTCAGACCCTTCAATCTCGTTTAGGATTTCAAGACCGGTTTTGAATTCGTCAATAGCCTGGTTATAGTTTTCTGATTCGGTGGCAACCTCTCCTAATGAGCAGTGAGTATCAGCTAGACGTTTCTTTATTAACTTTTCTCTTTCAAGTAACTTCTTTTTCTCATCTTCAGCAGTCTTTTCATCAAAGGCGTTCTTCTTTCCAGCAATTTCTGTTAGAATTGTTCGGTACCCCAGTTTAGCGACTTCCAACACTTCCCAACCCAATTCCAGATTACTCAACTCCTCCTCAGCCTGTTTTTCTGCCGCAGCTTCAGCTGTGAGACCAGAACTAGTTGACGGTTGTTCATTATCAACAACCATGCCAGATGATATGGTTGGACTTGGAGCATTTAGATCAACCTCGGTTTCTGGAACCTCTGGCTTGCTCTTCTCTTCTTTTGCCTCATTGGAACTAGTAACTGCAGACTCTTGTGGAGTTGTGGCCTTCTTAGACTTATCTGAGGAATCTTCTTCGACTTCTGATGTACCATTCGCTGCAGCCTCTGATGATTCTGCTTCCCTAGGTTCATTATTTGCAGAATCGGCTTCTTCGCCGTCTTCTTCATCTTCGTCTTCATCGCCACTTTTTTCTTCTTCAGTGTCATCTTCGTCCGATCCGTCCTCTGGCCTACCTAAATCTGGTCCTTCCAAAACGCCCAGTTCGAGTCTAGATTGTTCTAGTAAGGCCTTCCCATAGAAAAAATGCGCCTCCGCGTGTTCGAAACACACATTACCAGTATTTTCTGGCTCACTTTCAGTAAGTAGTCGGCAAGCTTCACCTAATGATTCAATTGCCGCTTGGAAGTCCTTTACTACGAGATGTCGCTTTCCTTGTAACAAGAAATTAACAGCAAGATTTTTGTCATCTTTTACAGGTGCTTTGACAGGTGAGGATGGGGTTTCGTTAGCGGAAGGTGTGGGAGTGGATGAAGTTGGCTGCTCCTCAACTCCATTTGTTCCTTCAGATGCTGCCATTTTGTTTGAACCTTAGTAGCAGTTCACCTGAGAATTGCAAAGTATCTTTGGGTCAGGGTTAGGTTAGGCATAAGTCGTGATTATCAACACATTACTTAACTTTAAATTGCAAGTCTAATTAGTAAATAATCATTTTGCTACCGACGACCTACGACCTGACCTAACCTATCGCCATTTTTCGTATCCAATATTTTTAAAAGGAAGCTCCTCACTTCACTATATATCTTCTACTGCCGCTGTACGTAGCTACAACAACTACAGATATGCCTCCATTCACCTTTTCCATTTTTTTATTCAATTTATCAAGTATACATGTTACCGACATGATATGAAACTCAACTTTGTGTACCTTCACATCTTATTTAAACTAGACCATTCAATACAAAATTACATGTATTACTATTACATGTACAACTCCGTCCTAACTTCCGCTACCTACACAGCACTTTTGACTTCAAGTGGCCACAAAAATTGTTAATAATTCGCTGTCAGTTAATAATAAAATTTTCCTTACCTTTTTCTTACAACGGTGAAGCAGCTGGCTGTAGACAGTGTGCACAAACTTTAGAGAGTATGAATGACCTGCTTCCCTCGATTGCAAATGTTGCTTTCCCCTCTGCTCGTAATATCGTCAATTCTGAAAATAACATAATAATAATGATGGGTCAATAATATAATCATGATCATCAATAATCTCAAGCTATTGGCTTCTACATCGTCTGACATTTGTGGTTTATGATCATGATTAAAATAGTGTCACTGTTGACTGTCACTGTCAACTGTACCATATTATTTACTACCACTACACAATCTTTGAACGACATCGGCTACTCAACAAATGATCAATCAATGTTGTTAGAAATTCAACATCCAATGACAATTAACAATGAAGCCTGTGAACAGTCAGTCAGTAAAAACCGTTTAACAGGACTGCATTAATAAGTATTTTTCTTCCCTCTCTACATCTACAAATATAGTCTTTCACACTCCTCTGAATGATATTCTTACCAACCACCAAATTGAGTATAACCGGGTCACATTCAAGCAAGTCAATATATTAATGACAACGCGAATTTAAATGACAAGTACAGTGAATACAATTCTTCGTTCAAACGAAACTTACTGCCGAACAATTTTTCAGTTCACGAAATGACAAGATTTTAAAAAAAATACATTAAAAATGCACCACAATTCAACAAAATACTCACCTCACCACCAAAATTGCCCTTGTTCCGTCCGTTCTATTCTGTTGTGTTCTTGTGCCGAGTGACGATGAATGATGATGACGATGATGTTATGGGGGGTAAAAAAGATGTACGGAGATGGACGAATATTATGCACGGGAATACGTACTGTACCTACATATTTTTTTACTTCCTTTTTGCTTTTACCTCTATAACAAATTTCAGACTTGAGGCAGTATATAGTAGCCGCTCTTTCGTTCTGTTCTATAGAGAAGAATCGGATCGGATAACACAAAAATGTATGGCTCTACTATTTTAGAAGCGGCTTATAGACGCAATATAACAGGAATTGACTATAGAGAAAATGGTAGTAAAAGATGTGTCAGAGAGGAGGAGAGAAAAAGGAGAACGAACGGGCAACGATCCCTTCGCAGCAGCAGCAAACAACCTTCCTTGTGTACATGGCGTTCTCTCTGCTTTTGTGTTGACGATGCAGATCATCATCATGAACCTTTTGTAATACCGTGTTCTCGCTCTCGTCAATATAATGGTTTTTGAAAGCGCTAAAAACATAAGAGACGAGAATATAATATGGGAGAGCTGAGAAAAGACGGGGCATGGATGGATGTATTTAGGTAGCGGAAATAAAGATGCTTTGAAAGGAGTGCAAGTTATGCGCAAAAAATATTTACTAATCTATACAGTGCTCAATAATTTGCATTGTTGCATAACTAGAATAATATACAATGCAATTACTATATTTAAAATACAATCCAATTGTTATACATAAAATGCAATGCAATTGAAATTGCAATATGCAATGCCATTTATGCAATTAGACCAAAAATATTCCGTTGCAAAAAATTTTACACGGCGTAAAGTCGATAAACGCTTCCCTCAACCATGCTCTGCATGTTCATATAAAAGTTTACTGAAATTTTAAAGTTCTTCAATGTTCAAAAGATCCCGATTTTGCACACATTTGTTTGTAATGCAATGGTGCTACCAGTTTCAATTGGGGTGATGTAGAATTTTATGCTGAAAAATTAAGAGAATGTCTGAAACTGACATTTCATTAAAATTTGTGAGTTCCAGTCACATAAAACCGGGGTTGCTCAGACATACAGACTACCGACAATCGAGAGGAATGAGGAAAGTATTTCACCTGATAGTACACACATCCACATAGAGTAGGCTTGAACTCAATTTGGTACTGTAAATGTGTATTTCAACATTTTCATCTTATGAAGTTAGGAGTTGAGTGAGCGAGGGATCAGGATTGGGATTAGGATAGATACTAGTACGATGAGCAACAGCAACACCACCAATAATGAAAGCAAATGATGATGATGGGCTCTGTGGATGTGGAAAGCTTACCTACAAAGTTCTTTTTCTCATTTTTACTATTACTATCAACTATTGCATTTCGTCTTCCTACATCTACATACATCAGGATCATTGAGTAGTTATTGTTTGTGAAACCGGGAGAAATGCCTTCGTTTCAAAGTAATACCATGCATTTAAAAAATGAAACTATGCTTGCGCCGTCCACACCACCAATCCTCATTATTGTTTTAGAAGCAAGGGAGAAATGTCACAAGTAGCTTGCGACTGCATTAAATATTTAGTTAATTGTGATTAAAGTGTTAAGTGGAGTAAATAAAGTAATTACATCAAATTAAACAAAACGATAACTATCAGAATAATTTAGAGAGTAATATAGTGTGAGAAAATAAAACATTACGATCAAATTAATAGTGTACGCTGTAACCTTGATAAGGAAAAGGCAAGTTCATTTTATACGGCCTGAATGGCAATATTTGAAGTACAACAGATTGGCACGCAAAAACGGTTGCAATTGTACTAACCTTAATTGTATTTTTAATTAAAAATAGTTATGGAAGATAATTTACAAGATATATTATCAGAGACTGGACACCAACGAACCCTGAATGGGAATGGTGATGATGAATCAATTGACGGATTCAAAGATTTAATGGCTAACATCTCAGATGATGCCAACGCCGATAATTGTAAGTGGTTGTGACGTAGTTTCACATTAATTCAAACAATTAAAAATAGCAACGGCTAACAAATTTTGACCAAGAACAATGACCTTCATATTAAATATAGTTTTTGCTGACAAAGATGAGGAAATTTTAACGGCTTTACAAGATGTCGAAGTTGACGATACTTATGGGCCACCATTATTACAACATGTAGCTCACGCATTTGACAATACCGGTAACAGAAAGTTATCCAAAGAGACCGAAGATAAGTTAAAACCCAAGTTCAAGGTTCCAGAAAATTGCCGATCATTTAAGGTTCCAAAGGTGAACGCCGAAATATGGCAAAATTTACGATCAAAACAACGTTTGTCTGATTTACGTCATCAGCAGTATCAAAATGGATTATCAGTAGCCCTTACAGCTTTATCCTGTGTCAGTGACAAGATTGCCGCTGCCGCAGCGGACAGGAAAATTCCTAAAGAATTAGCTGGGGAATTAATAAAGACAGCTTTAGATGGGGCTAATATAGTAGGACATCAGTTCCAGGAGTTGACAGGAAGACGCCGGCTGGAAATAAAGCCATTTCTAAATCCGGACTACGGTGGCATCTATAATGCGGAAATACCACCAACGCAATGGTTATTTGGAGACAACTTAGCTGAAACATTAAAAACTTCAAAGACAACAGCAACAGTCATTCGTAATTCAACGTTCCAAGGCAGGAATCGTTTCACGCCGTACAACGTACCTCGCACCGGTAATTTAAACTTGCAGCGCCCGTTCTTCAACAATCGCAGTCGGGGGAACGGGCTACGCCAACGCTACCCCAGCAACCAATTCAACCGACAGTTCAATCAACAACGTCCACGTCTATTTCCCAATGCACCAACCTATCGCAGCCAAATGCAGTAGTTCAAAGTAGGGTATGTATAGCTGGAAATATTCGGAATTGTGTTAGCGAGTGGAAGAAGTTGACGAAAGACAAATATATATTAAGAATAGTAAAGGGTTACAAGTTATCATTCACATCATATCCCATTCAAAAGAATGAGCCAATGCAAATAACAATGACACAACCTGAAATCACTTATGTTGACATAGAAGTCAAGAAACTTTTAAATGCTAATGCTATTGAAAAATGCGAGGCAGTAAATGGCCAATTTATTTCCACAGTTTTTACCGTACCAAAATCCGATGGTGGAAGACGCTTTGTTTTAAATCTTAAATATTTAAATGAGTATATATTTGCACCTCATTTTAAAATGGAGGATCTAAAAAATGTATATCCGTTAGTAGAGCAAGATTTTTATTTAGCAGTAGTGGATCAAAAGAATGCGTACCACAGCATACCGATTCACCCAGAAAGCAGAAAATTTTTAAGGTTTCGTTGGAACTCTACATTATATCAATTTACATGTATGCCTTTTGGGCTAAATATAGCTCCTTACATTTTCACTAAATTAATGAAGCCGGTTATGGCTAAACTACGAGGTGAAGGTCACATGTCTGTGGTGTACCTTGACGATTGTTTAGTTATGGGTAGCAGTAAAAGCAAATGCGAGAAAACTATTCATGCTATTTTAATACTTTACGGGTCATTAGGTCTTGAGGTAAATATTGCAAAATCGCAATTATTGCCGTCTAAGAACGTCAGATTTTTAGGATTCCTAATTAATACAAGCAGTATGACGGTTAATTTACCTATAGATAAAGCAAATAAACTTATCCATAAATGTCAGGAGGTACTCAAAAAAGATACTATAAAAATTCAAACGATAGCTGAATTAGTGGGAAGTTTGGTAGCTGCATGTCGTGCCGTAATGTATGGACAATTGTACTTACGAATCCTTGAAGTTGAAATGAATAAAGCATTGAGTTTATCTGGGCAAGATTATGGTAGTTCATTAAACTTGTCGGAGGCAGCCAAACAAGATATCCGCTGGTGGATAAAAGCGTTAAAGACCCCATTTCGAAAGTTCGGAACTGAAAAGTTTGATGCCGTTGTCATTACTGATGCTAGTAGCAACGGATGGGGTTGTGTTTATTTAGAAAGAACGGCAAATGGAAAATGGAGCTTAATTGAAAAGAATTTACATATTAACGTTCTGGAATTGTTAGCAGCTTATTATGGTATAAAAACATTTATTAATCAATGCAATATTCGACTTTTACTTCGCATAGATAACACAACCGCGGTTAGCTACATCAATAAATATGGTGGAACAAAATCAGTTCAATGTAATAAAATTGCTAGATTAATCATTCAATATTGTGAACAAAGAGGAATAGTAGTTAGGGCGTCATACATCAATACTAAACTGAATGTCGCAGACAGTTTGTCAAGGAATATTTTTAATGATCCAAGCGACTTCATGTTGTCTAAACAATGTTTCAGCATCTTACAAACGCAATTTTTTAATCCAGTAATAGATTTGTTTGCAAGTAAACATACTAAACAATGTAATACTTACGTTTCATGGATGCCAGATCCAGAATGTGCAAGTGTAGATGCGTTTAGCATAAAATGGGTAGACAAATTTTACGCGTTTCCTCCATTCTGTTTAATTGATAGAGTTTTATGCAAATTAAGACAAGATAAAGTTTTTGGAATTGTCGTAGCGCCAAATTGGTGCACACAAGCGTGGTATCCACTTTTTATGAAGTTAGTAAGCAGTTCTGTCATTCATTTTAAAGCTAATAAATCTATACTTTATTGTCCATTTTCTAATAGACCGCATCAGATGAGTACAACCGTGAGTTTTATGGCAGCAGTATTGTCAGGCAGGCGGTTATGAATATGAGATTACCTGAAAATATAGTGAAAATCTTGGAAGCATCATTCGCTCCGTCAACCTTACAACATTATAATTCCTCTTTTAAGAAATGGTCTCAATTTTGTCAAACTAATAGTATTAGCGTATGGTTTCCACGTGAAGTTGATGTTCTAAAATTTTTAGAAGCTATATATGCCGACGGCTGTAGCTATAGTACAATAAATGGAATGAAATCTGCAATATCTACGATTATTTATATGAGATCAAATTTGAGAATAGGTGAATTTTCGTTGGTTAGTCGATTTATGAAGGGAATTTTTAGACTACGTCCTCCGTTACCAAAATACTCATACACGTGGGACGCTGACAAGCTTTTAAATCTGTTCCTTAAATGGGACGACAATATTAAATTAGTAAGGAAAAACTTGACGTTTAAGTTATTAGGTTTATTAGCGTTAGTGACCGGCCAACGCACCCAAACGTTAGCTAACATTCTTTCAGATGAGATATCTTGGGGTAATCCAGTTCAAATTACTTTGTCTACTGTTTTGAAAACGACAAGACCAGGACAAAAGAATCCTATTTTAACTCTACGTCCGTATAACAACAAGAAACTGTGTGTGGTGGAAACACTTAATTCGTATATTAAGCTTACCGAAGTTGATAGAAAGGAGCAGAAGCATTTATTTTTGAGTTTGAATAAGCCATATAATGAAGTCGGATCTCAAACTATTGGCAATTGGTTAGTTCAGCTGCTAAAACTTGGTGGTATTGACGTAAGTAGGTTTTCAGGCCATAGCTTTAGGCATGCAGCAACGTCAAAAGTTGCAAGCAAAGGTATACACGTTGATAGTATTATAAAACATGTAGGGTGGTCTTCAACTAGCAATACATTTGCTAAATTTTATAATCGTCCTATTAGTAAAGAAACGGGATTTTCGGACGCAGTACTCTCATTGGAGTAATACAATTTGGTAGTCTTTGTACAAAATAAACTTATATTATAAAACTTATATAAACGTATATAAAGTTATATATTGTTATGTGATGCAAAAACATATTATGAGGTATATATGATTATTTGTTATTTACGATGAACGATAAAATCATTGTATATGAACGTATTAAAATACATATTTCACATATATTCTGTACATATTAATTATCACTAACAAGTTCTCGCGTCTTGTCGCTTTAAATACTACTCAATGATCCTGATGTATGTAGATGTAGGAAGACGAAATGCAATTAGAGATTATGCGAGGTTTGGCGAAGCCAAACCGAAGCATAATCTAGATTGTATGAGTCTTCCGGAATCGGA
>JAHZNE010006972.1:0-16379 GCA_027744055.1 Callyntrura sp. NNG-2020
CTAGACTCCATAATGAAAAAGTGGATACCCGTACGTGGCATATTGCATTGAGGGTATCCGCGTAATAATAGCCCACAGAGATCTACAGGAAACGGTGGAAAGAGAGAATAGGTGAAAAAAATCCATTTTTCCATTTCATTGATCCTGTTCAAGTTCAATGAGCAGGTTTGGTTATTATTCTATTCGCTTACCAGTTACCATTGTCATCTCATCTTCACCGTTGCAACGCTACTAGTACTACTACTACTCCTACTATTTACCAAGTTCGATGATGATCTCATGTTCGCTTCGAAATGAAGGTGTGTGTGTGTATGAGATACATATTCCCGCATTTGAGGGAGAAAATCTTGGCTCTTCATCCAGATAAAAACATCTCATGGCATGTTATAACCATATTTGGTTCAATGCGGGACGGGACCTTTCGATAATTGAAGGTGTCTCAACATTCCGAAGTTTCTAAGCACTACCGCCGTACCAGGAAATATGGCTGTAATTGTGTACGTATAATGTACTGACACTACTTCTCTTCCATTTTCCCGTATAACGGGACTTTAGCTTAAAATCTGACGAATAAATTATTTTGAAAGGATTTCCATGCATTTATTTCAATTTGATTTGGAACAGAAGGAATGAACCGTGGAAAACCCGCGGCTTTACAAATCTCAGGTTTGTACTACTTTCTCAGAACCCTTTTTTCTTTCAACCTTCCTTTTTCCCCGAAAGAACTACCCGGCTGCAAACGGGGAAACTTACTTGATGACACTGCAAAAATTACTGTCGTGCAGGAAAGACATTAAGTAACTCCCAAACTCATCAGCAAAATCACCACGACGAGTCAGAAGCAGCACATGCCGTGTGGTATCGGCTGCTGGTTCTTTGTTTGTGCGTGTCATCTTGTGTTGACTGGAGTTGAAGTGAAAAGTGTGCACTTTTCTAACGACGGAATAATGGTAAAGTTAGTGTGATATTATCAGCGTTCAAACGCCACACGCGTGCTGCCACATTTACATGCACACAAGCCCCCCAGCATTTTTTCATGCGGAGAGCAACTTGTTATTTCAAGATCTGAACATTTAGCTGTTGTGCTATACCGTCTTTCTTTTCAACTTTCAACTATCACGTACCCGGCATCATCACTTGTTTCTCAATCCCACTCCAATGTTGTAAACGAGGTAGCTATTTTCTCCTACTTCTACAATACCTCCGGCTTTTCTTCTTACGTGGAGCATGAAAAGGGGATCAAAAGAAATATTTCTCTAAGTACTACTCAATGCGCTAGCTTTGTGGTATTTTCAAAATATGCTAGCCAAAAGGTACACACAAAATTCTGCCATTACCAGAATATCTCCCTCTCTATCTATTCATATGCTGGGCTCTGTGTACGGAAAAAAATACATAATATGCGAATTGCAAACGGGAAACCGCACACGCAACACACATTACATAACTCTTTTCAGCAGCCAAGAGGTAGGAAAGCCGTGTACTTTGAATCCGGTGTGGTCCGTTTCCTACCTGAAACTTTAGCATTCCCTGCGTGAAAATGCACTCATATTGTTGCTGTAATGCGGGCACAATTCACCCAGGGCAGAGGAAAAACCAGGTGAAGAACGTATATACTCGCAGCAAGCTGCCTTGAACAAGATACATAGGTGTATTTTGCATGGACATGGATGTCTATGGTAATCCCTCATGAGCCACTGCCACGACCAAGTTTACTCGTTTTCTTTTCCCTAAAACACTCTGTATAAATAAATATTCAGTATCAGTCAGCCTGTTATTATACCGGTGTTTGATACGATACCCCGTTGAAAAATGTGCGCCGTCACAATACAAATCTCCTCTTGTCTCTTGTTATTCAGCGATTCTCTTTTTTTTCTAGAAGTAAAACATTGAGCATACTTTAATCGACCATCCAACAACATCAACAACAACGGCGTCGCACCAAATATTTTGATGGGAAAGAGATAGCCCTGTTCATGGCACTGAAAATGGGGGGAGAAAAGTGCTGAAAATGGTGGTAGCAGGAAAATGTGTGTGTGTACACTCGTGTGTTACTCCTCTTACCCTATCTTCCTGCATGTTCCATCCTGTTCCATTTCGTTGGATAGTGGTATATGCATACACGACTTTAAAACAAAAATTGTGCCCGTGCAAAGCCCGGGTTCTGGGAAAGGAAGTTTGCTACAAAAATAGGAACTCCCCCTCGTCTAAACAAATATACACGAGGAAAAAAGTATCATAAACTGAAAGAATTTTTGGTGTATACCTGCTAGAGGTAATAACGGTGAGACTTCCCAATTTTTAAGGAAAGACAGGGAGTGAGAGAGAAAAGGGAGAAAAAATTCCTTGATGCTTTTGAGAGTTAAAAGTAAGATAGAAATGTCATTCATATTTGATGATTTTTTTTTCAACGGCCGGCTCGCCAGAGTGGGAGCGACCATTCTACAATATAAACAGTGTGTGCCTCCGTGTGTGTGTGGCTGTGGGATAGTAGTTACCGTTACCGTTACCACGTTCTGTACTGTATTAACGTTAATACACTTACCTGATGCGGCTGATGAACAGCGAGAAGAGAAAACATACAAAAGGAGACACCCAAGAAAATGACGAGAATTAGTGACTTGTGCAGAGGAGACACGGCCATGATGATAATGATGCTGACCCATACACGTGTGTTTAGACAGGATTTCCTACTTGACTTGTGCCTCTCTTCTGTGAGAAATGATATGAGTGACTAGTGAAAACCTTTCTCCTTTCAAAACTTCTGCTTTCGTTTTTTGATTGTTGTCAAGATGGTGGTGGTGGTTACTACTGTTGCTGCTGCGGTTGTTACTATCTTTGCTGCTGAAGCTGCTGCGGCTACTACTGATTTTACTGTGCTGTTTCACCAAAAATCATTTCCTTTCAGGAACGATGTATAAACTTGTAAACAAGTTTCCATTTTTTTCTTGACTATACACGTGCAGGGAAGAATCACACATATTGTCTGTTGCTGGTGGATTTTCTCTGTTTACACAGTGTATCTGGCGACAGTAGTAAAGAGCGTAGTAATAAATGAATCTTTCCACTGAGCCTGAAAAACGAGCGGGGGATATAACGAGGAACACTCTAACGTTTTTTATGTCTGCAGAAGAACACCACCGGATACCATCATAACCGTGATAATATTATAATGTAAACTTGTGGTTCTTTGTCGCCCACTGACTCTATTAACCGGCACTTATTCGGTTGCGGTACTGTCCGCCCCGTGTGTGTGTAGATTTAGCTGTTGTCTTTCTTAAGTTAATGTATGGATTACCACCCACTTGACACTGAACTTTTTTCAATACGGGGAAAGCTACTTCCTTTCTCCTCTCTGGCGCGAGACGTTAAGTCCAAGTTGGGAGGGGCGTGTTGCCAAAAACGTGTAATGAAAAATACAGCAATTGCACACAACGGTCTCGCAGACGATATTTTCAAAAGTTTTTGACTCCTTTATTGCTCCTTACAATTTTTCTCCCACCTTTTGTTGTATACGTTCCCCTTACACCGGGTCACATTACCAAAAACTTTTTACACACTTTCATTTTCTTTTTATCACCTTCGTCTTGCATGTTGCCACATGTTTGCAGTAAACTCTTTTGTTCTCAACGGCTGTCCCTGATGTGTATTAAATTAAAACGTCCCTGAAAAAACTTGTTTACCCCTTTGAATAAAAAAACGGAAAGTTTTTAAATGGAAAGGAATCCAGTGACTCAACTACGACTGGGTATTCAACAATAATTATTTCGAACGGCTACTGCATTGCAGGGGAGAAGGTGGCGGGTGTTATCAAGAGTTATGCAGACAGCAACGTATCTGTACATCATGTATTATTACCGGGTGGGGTGGTGATATTTAGAGAGAGAGAGAACACTAAACGGTCACGGCGCACAAAAAGGTCTTCAGCCAAGCGGCACTGAATCAACAACAGTAAAGAGTATTACACGGCAGTTTAAGGGTAAACACAACGTCACTTGCTTTGTTGTTTGTCGTCAGTAATAAACAGCGAATTCATCCTCTTTCCTTCTTGTCGAATGACATTTTCCTCGTGATTTTCCACGTTCTCTGCGCTTCCTTGCAATAAATATTAAATCCGATGAGAAATCCGTTATCATAGTCGTGCCATGCCCCCAAATATTATGGTTAGTAACTCCCAAGTTGCCAGTTCCAACAACTCTGCTTCATACTCGGGCCCGTCCTGTTGGTTCTCCAACCTTACCAGGAATGTTTTTTCTCTCTCTCGTGTAGTTCGTTATTTCCCAAAATTTCCTTGTTTCCTTCTGCCTTGTTGTAATAAACCGGACAGTGATGAATCTGTTAGAGAGAAAAAACACAACCAAAGTTCTACGATAAGTTAAAGTAATGTCACGTAATTTATGTCACTTGTCAATTTTACTCACATATCCTACACTCCTCCACTCACTCCTACCAATAGTGTTTAACGTCACCACACTCCGACTTTGTCGAAAAGGACACTGATAAGAAACAAACGAAAATGTCACCGGCATGGCAAGTAATGAGGCATAGGTACCCTATAGGTATACACACACATATTGCATGTTGTTTCAACTAAATGAGTAAATGTCACTACTACTACCAGTTTGCATACAACTATTATCTCTCGTGTGTTCGTTGCGACACTTACACGCCAAAAAAAACAATTAAATATCTTTGTCTTTTGCTTTCGTCTCTTTTGTAATCCACACAATAAGGTAGTTGGTTTGACAGTATGAAAACGGACTGACCTCGAAAAACATTGAGCCATCAACATCATCATCATCATCAGCAGCAGCAGCAGCAGTAGCAACAACAAAGATACTTTTCTGTGAAATGCAAGAGGCATTTTAGTCGATAGTGATTTTATGATCCATGCCTAATGAGTGGTATCAAAAATGCAACTGACTGAGACTATCAAGGTTATCTGTCGCATTTCAAAGGTAAATGTCATTGGCGCATTTTTCCGAAAAATAGTCAAGTGTAATAAGCAGTAAGGAAATTGGAGGATCATTTAGGAGCAATCAAGGAAGTAATTTATTTACGTATTTAGTAAATACGAAATGATTTTTAATAAGCCTTCCTATCTCGTTTTAACAGGTTTATCCTATTTATAATCCGTGCTTCATGTATATTTTTATTGAACATGCAAATCCTAATTAAAAGCTTATTTCACTATACACCGGACCGGACTTGGTTGTTGCTGTACTCATGTACGTACTCTTCATCCAAAACGTTTTTTCCCCTGAAACCGTCAATATTCAGACAAGTAAACGAGCATGCACACCGTTGACCGTGCACGCAATGAGCTATTCGTCCACAAAAATGTGTGCTGGGCCACACGAATTTCATTCAAGGTTAGGAAAAGATTGACACGAACAATGTCACGGCAGCGTGTACTCGCTTGTAACCAAAACAGCTTAGGTACTATTATAGATGGATGGGATAAACAAAAATACTCGGTTTTACGAGAGACAGCCAAAGTAATGAATGAGAGTATTGGTGGAAGGGCTACTGAAATGTGCAAATTTCGTGCGATATGCAGTTTCAGTGGAGCGTAGAAAAAACGGGAATGAGTAGTACAATCCCAATATCTACTTTACATTTGGGGAAGGAAGAGTTGAACTCGGCGTAATTATTACGATTATAATTGACAGTAGGCTTGTCCCAAGTCCCAGTCTTGGTTATATTGATTTGAACTCACACCGACTCATCACTCATCTAAAACATGGATGATGGAACGACAAGCCAACCACTTCAAGCCTGACTTTAATTAAGCTCAACTTTCCTTTCCAAAATGCAAACATGCAACGTCAGCATAATTGTGCTGGTCTGAGGGATTCAATTACGTTGTAAAAGTACTGTTATTAATAATAATGATCACTGTGTACTTGGGTCACTTTTTAGATGCGCGGATGCGCTAAGATGAGGAGCTTTCAAATTGTCAGGCAAGCCGAGTCATGAACATTTTTGAACAATGCGTTCGAATTTGTTATTGTGAGATTATTGCCGGACACTAGGAATGCACGTTAATACAAAGCGCAGACTATAGTTTGCACATCTTGGAGGAGCGCTGGTAGCAACGGCAACGTTAGTTAACATTAACTAATTTTATACCCCAACAATAATAAACATGAATGAAGGATACTTCATTAGAAAAGTTCCTTGAACTCTCAAAACCGGAATAAAACCCCATCGTTCTTGTTACACATCTCTCTACTAATGACTACCGTGACACATCATCCGAAACATTTTTGATACAACCCAAAATGTTAATTTTCAGGACAATCTAAATGTCCGCAAGATGTGGTAATTTTCGCCCAGACAGCAGTACACCAGGGCAGGAAAATTATCATAGGAATTCGTTTTAGTGACTCATTTAACGGGTCTGTTAATTTTCTCGATTAAGGCCACGTTTGTTTACATGAAGTGTGAAGGAAAATATTATGTGTTGTTTGTACGGCCTACCCTACCTACCTACCCCCATTAAAGTTTGCAGCAAGTCGAATGATACAATAATAAACCAGGGCCCATGGCTCCACAAAATTCTCCTGAAAATGCAGACTAAGCACAATAGCAGAGAGAGCTCCTCTCCAACAAACCTTGTAATATTCACTCACATTAACACAGTATAATAACTTCCTCAGCGGTGGTGCTAACTTGACAGGAACGTTTGTTTCAAGCTGATATATTTTTCGAACTTCAAGTTCTCTTATCGTTCGTCGTAGCAGCGAGTGGTGGTACATTGTGTGGCGGTTTTCATTGTATATTCCATTGTTATTAATGAGGAAAGGGAGAGATAAGCCAAAACGAGACGAGACGAGCAGAGAACTGTTCTGAATTTTTACAATGATCATCATGATGAAAATCTCTACACTTTCAACATTCAACCTCCACTGCTTGGCTCTATGGGTTTTGAGGTGTCTTTCCTCTGCCTAAGTAATTTCTCCACTCTCCATTTTATACGCCTATCCTTTATCGTAGAATTCGTAGAGACTACGCTAATCCAAAAACGCTGTCTTCTTCTGATAGTTCCATGGATGATGATGCTGGTAGCAGTGTGATGGTCGTGGAATTTCTAAATATTTTGCATGTGAACCACTCGGAATTTATAACTATGTTCGATGCAGGATGTAGTAGTATAAGTAGAAGTAGTAATGGTAGCAAACATTACTTCTACGCGTCAGTGTCGATGTAGAATGAGAAACTCGCCGCGGTCCTCTACAACGTTATTATTATTGTTATGTGTTCGTATTAGTAGAGGAATGAAGTGGAAGTAGAAATGAGAAGTGGTGGTGGTGGTGGTGGTGTGCAGCGTAATGAATGATTCATTAATATTTATTAAAATACCATCAAAGTACAGGACGGGTATGCATGTTTTAAAATATAAATAAAGAATAAAATAAAAATAATATACTCAACTGTTATGTTTGTGTGATCCGTTTTAGCAGCGCGATTTCAATCAGATTAATTAAAAATATGTGTGGAATGTTGAGAATGCGAGACAGTTATTTGCTGAGAAATACAAGAGTGCTTGTCTTTCTACGCGGAAATTATTTGCTGTGTTGCACGCATTCGTACACTTCTGCTGATATAAAAGCTGATTAAAACTTAATTTGTACGACGGCCTAACACTGACTAACGTATCCGGAATCCGGAATAGGAATAGAAATGGGAAGGGAAGATTCTGTAGAGGGAAGGCGAGATACGAAGGGGAAATTTATTCCCTGGTGTAATAGTGGTTGAAAGCAACTCATATTACCCCACTTTGCGATTTCACGTTTTGCTTTGTATTTACTGTGCTGCCTGATCGTGTACCTTCTAACATGTAAGTTGTAAATGAAACAGCAATTTATCATCTTAATTATGGATCTTCGTTTTTAGCACCACTCATACACTTAAGCGCTTAAGGATTTTTGTGGAAATTTCTTGATAACGGGGCTTATTTCAGTTCCGACGGACGTGACGCTGTTTTTATTAGTTTATTATCATCAATATTATTTACGGCGGCAATTAGCATTGAATCTCCGATTTAGAGATAAGGATATGTACAGTGTACCCAAATCTAGCAAACTCGTGCAGCGTTTGTGAAAACGGTGGAGAACATTCATTTTTCTGTCCTCATTCCTTGTATCAAGCACCTCCAACTTAAATGTATCTACAGTCCGCAAATAAAAGCGCGTCATGTCAGGTATGGACATTTTAATTGAGCGTGTGGATCTCTGTTGATGAGGAAACGTCATCATGAATGAGTCATAATAAAATGTGAGTATTCATATTTAAATGATTTTATGTATACAAAAAACACCATTTACATCGACGTTGCCAACATTACAGCGTTGTATCAAGGCCTTCTCGTCTTTCGATGTCGTATCGGATTGCATAAATGAAAAAGGAAAGTAGTAGTAGTGCAGTGGTAGTAGCGCAGTGTGATTTAAAGCAATATTTGGAAAACAACGCCCCACTTTGAAACAAAATATGCGCCATCATAGAGTTTATAATGTTCGTAATATTATTGTTTCTCTGAAATAGACAAAGGAAGGAATAAGAACAAACCAACTGCCATTGAAACACACACACAGATCCAAGTAATAAGCTCATTGAATTTTCGCAGAGGACTCGATCCTTTCGAAATACTATCACGATAACGCAGCATGCCACCTGTCTTACCCAAGCAGTGATTCAATACGAAGAACAGCATGCTTACACATATCAAAACGTGTCAAATAAGTGTAGTCTCTGGAAACTGGATCTAGCCAAAAAGCGTGGAGTATGTAATACAAGCTTTTTAGCCGTCTTTAAAGAGATTTTCCCGATAAAGTTCTGCGAACAGAACATATCGTGATGGCGTTCCCTTTGTAGTTTGGTATCATATTTTATGCCTCTTGGAGTGGAAAGTGAAAACAAACAATTTCGATGGGAGTTGCTGACAATTTAAACGGCATACTTTGCAAATTTGTTTCCTCAAACTTTTCCTATCACAAATCCATCACATCAGCAATATGAAGTAGACGCTCGTCCCCTATATTTTGAAGCAGTCTTGGGCATTTAATAACAGCACCACTCAAAACCTAAAAATACCTTACTCATTTAGCAACTCACACACGGCTATACCTATTTGTAAGTCCTACTTCGATCAGTGAAGATCATAAAATTCGTAATCAAATATAATGGGCTAACGGTATGGTACAATAGGTATATATGTGTGTGTGTGTCAAACATGTCAATCGGTCTTGTATGAACAAGGATATCGTGACAGCACATTGAAATTAAAGAGCGCCATTATACCTCCGGTTAGACGCCACAATATAGGAGGATTATGCTGACCAAATGTGTATGGGTGTAAAAATGGGCTAAATCGAATTTGTGCGTCTCGAGATTCCGTGCCCACATGAAGACAGACAAACATGATCAAATTATGGACTACTTCTAGTATTGGAATCCATCCGGTAATTAACATTATTAAGTACAACACGAACCTATATTGTATTGAATTTTTGTACATGCTCACGGTTGCAACCAACTTTTTGTGTGTAAGTCATGAAATACTTATTGCATTTGGATTGCATTAATGTGTTTAGTTCAGTCCTTTTATAATAGAATAAAAAACGACATACAAATACCATGCATTTTAGTGTAAAATCTTGCGAGAAGAAACTATGCGCAGCCAACATCGCACAACTCTCCCGGCGAAACTTTTGTTTGACCAATAACAAATATATCGTCACTTCATTGACTCTTTGGTTAAGGATTAAGATCCATCATCACTTCTGTGCACCGGAAATGTTTACAATATCGCGCGGATGTGAGCCCATCACTGTTATTTCTAACTTTCGTGGTTTATCCCCGTTTTTTTCATAAAAGAGAAACTCGAATGATTCTTCTAAAACTAAATATTCCAATGTACATGCATGAGTTGATAATAAACAGCAACAGCATTGCTATAACTCTCTGTACAGTTTTTACTTTGGTTTGAAACACACCGACAACACTCAAATTTTCCACGTGAATTTGTACTTTAATCATGTACCCACATCTACTCCTGTACACTTTGTCTTTATTGTTTGCAGCACTGCTGACTGCCGGAATTCCAAATTCAAATCTTTCAAAGTGAAGTGTTCCATAAAAGTTGTGAAGGTGACGATGATAATCTCTTAATTGATTTGCTTTTTGATGTATGCTGATGCGAACGCTTTTATTTATCTAATTAGTTAACTGTATCCATATATCCATGTATCAATGTGCGATATAGCTTGTCTGTGTGTTAGCTCCACAATCTCAGTTTTCTTCGCGTATTTATATGATTATGATGATGCCAAGGAAATCTCTCGTTTGTATGCACATAATAATGTGAAATACGAGGTATTTATTAATAAACATTGATAATATTTGAATCATTCATATTATGTTGATTAGTACACATCAAATATTCCATACGCCGGCATGGCATGTGTGCTTTTTGATCTTTTTGAAGTTTGGTTTTAGATGAAAGCCTGCATGACGAAACAAATATCATGGCTCTTTATTTAAACACCACGTATGCCGTTAGTAGAAAATTGAGGCCACAGTGTTTTTGTTACTCCCCTACCTTGTGCACGGTCACGGTTATATCCAGCATATCAACTGCTGTAAAAGGAAGATCTCATCTCGGTTACAATTTTGATGTACTATTTCGTGTTGGTTTAAGTAAGGCACAGTAAGTAAGAAACGAGGAAAATGAACATAGGTGGTGGTTGATACATGAACGTAAGTAAATTTTGGAGGTACATATGAAGAGAATATAACGTTTAGGACTTTCGCAATAAATCTTCAGTAACAACAGTAGTGTACTATATTATGTGCTTTGACAGTTACAAAATAATGTTCCAGTGGCATAAAACGTAAAATTATGTAGACGGACGGAAGGAAGAAAAAGTTTTGCAACAAAAGTATTCCGCTTTTGTGATTATTTGCATTGGCAATTGTGTTAACTTAAAATGAAAGGAATCCCTCATTTTTTTGAGACAATATTCCGTCTACAGTTTTGTATACATTTGTTTCCGATTTACCCAGTCCAAAATAACTTGATTTTCTTCCGCACACAAAAAATAAGTTATGCATAACAGTAACGTAGGAAAGGGACAAAGTACATCAAATTCACTTATCAAAATCACGTTTATGAGGAAAGAATATACTGACAATAAGGTTCAACTTTGACCTCATTCGCATGGGCAATTAAAAATGGTATGCCTTTATAGACTTTGGAAAATAAATTTTTAAAACGTAGTCGCTCACGGAGTAAAATGTGACTTTTGTCAATTTGGATCTCTTCGGGTTTTATTAGATGTTGAAAAATTACAAATTCACAATAAAAAAAGCTATATATATATCGACTCTCGGAATTAGAATTTCAAAATTCCTTTTCGACCTCCAGTTCCAGCTATTTTTTACTTTAAACTCCTCCCCCCCCTCCGTAATGTGGTACCTTAATTTGTCAATGGATTCGCCGTGCCGTGATTAGTATGCTGCCATAAATGTGACCTTTGCCAATAAAAGGTAATCGTCCTTGTTGCTAGTCCTTCAAAATTCCTTTTCGTTGCCAGGATACCACAAGGACGGACGGACAAAATGATCTTACTTCAAAAGTAACTTCACCACTCAATAAGTTGTAAGCCAAACTGATACACAAATAATTGGACAATTTCTAATACACTAAAATTGGAGTGTCTATCCATTTTGTACAGCAAAAGGCATCTATCGAGTCAACAATTCTAGAAACTCCTAAGCCAAATAACCTATTACAAGTAATTACAAAGTAATTTCAGGGGAACACAAAAACTAAAACTTTTTCAGCCAAGTCCATAAACGTGATTACCAGACATTCTCCACCAACTTGTATATCTCTATAAAAAAAATACACACACGACACGCCACCCCTGTGCCGTATAACAAGAAAAAGTTGTTTGGGGGAAGAATAGTTGGATAGCACTTGACAATACTGCAAATACCAGACCGTAAAGCTTCTCTGTAAGTTTGTATATAACCTATTATGCTTTATGATTTCAATTGAGCTCCCCTATTAAGAGAGATACAAACTTTGTAAAAAGGTAAACAAACCAAACATTTGACACGCCATAGTTGTATACAGTCATTATTTTTAACTCCCCAAAACAGAGACTAAAGTCATGCATTATTTATAGTATTGCCGGGGCTAACAAATAGATATAGATGGAAGAAGTCGATAAAGCAGCAGGAAATGAGAGTCCGTAGCAGAGGAGGACACACAACTCTCTTCCCTGAAAGTATTAAATTCACAAATCTGTCGTCCATGTGCACTATATGCATTTATTCCCCACTTTTAATTTATTCTCGGAGTGATATTAAAAATTCTACACGCATGGCTAATTCAATCACAAACTATTGTTCAATCAACCAGAAAAAAAATCTGGCCTGGAAAAACAGTAGTTTCGTCCGAAACACACAGGAAGACCGTGAATGACGTAAACAGTAACTTTTCATAAATATCGTTGAGCGGGATCCGTCACGCTCAAATACTTGTCAGGTCAGTCAGTATTATTATCCTAGCGTAGCCTTAAAGTCAACAGTCTGTCTGTCGCTTTTGTGTGTCTGTGCGGTGCGTGGTCGTTTTTTTAACTGGGATGATTTGATTAGGTGCCTGCTTACATAAACGAAAATGTTTAAGGGGTATATATAGTGTTGGTTATAAAACAGGGCGATATGACTCTTCTCCACGGAGCGAGCCTTCGCTGAAAAGCCTTCTCTTTGTGTACATACAATAGACAACCTGTTGATGGAGACGGATACTGACTGGAAGCAAGTATTTTCTCCATTTTTGGCTGCTCACGTATAGGCATTTTCTTTCCTTTTGTAATCCGTTCGTAATTATGACAACCCGATTAATTATGGCATCTCGTTTCCGTCTAAAGTTAAAATAACAAGGAAAAAAAGTTACGAGTGCATATCATGCATATACGTTTAAATTGAACGGAATTCCGTAACAGCAGCCCACTCGTGACTTGCCAACTTTTAATTCCTGATGAAAAAAAGATTACCCTCTATTCCGCATAAAGTATAAAAAAAACTATTTTGCAAAGGGAGAAGTATACTTTGCAGTATCAGGAAAATAAAAAAATGTTATGCCAAAGCCAAAAACTTCTCTCACAGCATGACACTCATTTCATCATAATCCAAAAAGTGTGTGTATAGCAAATATCAAATACAGAGTAAGAGGAAAGGAAACAAGGAAAGAGAAGTCAAATTGAACCTTGCTGGTGCACAAGAAATTCCTTCTCATGAATGTCAATTTCACCATCACCATCATCATGATCAGCAACAACAACACAAAACAAACAACGCAACGTGAAATTCAACAACAAGCCCTAACCAACCATCCACACTGAACGCCAGTTTGTAGCAGAACAAAGAGAGGAAGAAAGTTTCCGAAAAAACTTTCCCTCTGCTGTTTCTTAACTTCTCTTTGGTGGAGAAAACATTTCCCTTTTTCTTCTTATATAAATACAGTAACAAACAATATTGCTGCCCTGAGACTGCCCTTCTGTCGAGGAGATTTTCTCTTTTGATACTGTGTAAATGTAATGGACTCCAGAGTGGCTGTATCAGTATATGTTCGGAAAAAACACAATATTTTTTTTCTTATCTATGTACATACATGCATAATATAAGTGGTTACACATGTACACCCATTTGGACAAAAAAAATCTTTTCGAAATTATACCAATAACTAACACGAACATGTGCCCAGAAACTTGAACAGATCTAAAGTAGAGGAAAACCACTACAAAGCAAAAAAAAGTTGCATTTAGTCGCAAACGGATCCAATAATACCATGTCATCGTCACCACCACCACCACCACGTCGTGCTCCAAATATCAGGGACATTTTTGCACGTCTACATCCACATCTCCACCACAAACACAAAATACAACAACATATTTTACTTTTATTTTACACGTACTTTCACTTTTTCTGTTCATTTTGATGCCTGCTGTTTGCTTCACCAACTGACTTAAGCTCCACGTCAACATCCCCACACACAGTCTCCCTCCCATTCACACAAACCTCTGCCAGATTTACATGCCTTCCAAGATTCAACTAAGAAGCCATTCCCTCTCATTACATTACTTTCGTTCCTTCTACGAATTCTACTTTGTATTGGTACTTTTCACCTTCCACCGTGTTTCTTTGTTTCCTTTAATTCCCATTCTTTCGCCCTTCCCCCCGAAATTCCCTATCCAGTAAAGAAATGCGGGGAAAGGATCCTCACAACGGCAGCGATGATGGCATCTTCCAATGCGTGCGTATCTATTTTCCACCGACACCAACACTCCCGACAACTACATTCTGAAGAAGGAAAATGCCGTGTTGTAGGGCCAGATGCTGCTGCTGCTGCTGTTGGTGCCGCACCGTCATGTTATTATAGTTATACATTTTTTGTAGTACCTCGATATAAGCATATACAGTGGATTACGTATCTGCATAGGTACTCCTATCTTCTTTTCCATCTATCATCATCCCATCTAAATTTTCATCCTGCCTCCCAAAACACCATTCAACGCTACTTACAAATGGGTAGTTCATCTTTTCTACAAAAGCAACTTCCTGCTTGACTGCTTGTTTTCTCCTTCTCTCTCTCTTTCGTCTTCATGAAAGCAGCAATGCTGCTAATCAAAAATTGTCTGTGCTTTGCAGAAGACTTTATCCATTCTTTTTCTGGATCATCATGGCGTTCTGGGAGCATTTCTTACAAAAAATTGATGACGACGATGATGATGATGGAATACATCGCAGTCGGTGTTTTGTGTGGGGCTAGATATATATATGTATATATTCTTCCTTGACTTATTTTGTGCGGAACTGCAGTTTCTTCAAATGTAAGTAAGCATTACATTTTGCGCTATAGACGTGCGCGCACACACTCAAGCAGATAATTATGATGATATTTCCGCTGCTTGTGCAGCAGAGAACCAGTGTGTGTATATTTAAAAAAAAGTACGATGGTCGACTCTCTAAATTTGTACGTGTACACACACACGACGTCATTTACCAACTAATATGAGTAGTTCGCCAGCTTTTTCTCGGCTTTGGCACGAACCAGCATTATCTGACTGGAAAGAATTTCATTAGAAGACTACTCAAGTCTCCAAAGTCTTTTTTCTTGTTGTTCCTTCACCGAGAAAAAAAACTCTTGCGCTCACCCTTTTCCGTCTTTCTGACAAAATTCCTCTAACTTGCCCTTCGTCTTTGAGCATTTTCCCCTACATGTACCGCACCACCAGTAGTAGTAGCAGCAGCAGAAGCAGCATCACCACCACCATCATCATTCACAAGAGATTTTAGTGCACTCTGTAGCTACTACATACAAAAGTAATACCACCACCGCATCAAAACATTCCTCCTCGTCTAGAGAGACACACGGCTTGAGTCACTCTTATTGAAGCATTAATGCTGGAATTGCTGAGGACGAGTTAGATTGTACAGGTCTCTCTTTCCCTCGATTTTCTTTGTGAAAAATTATGCGAGAGTGCGAGAGGGAGAGAAATGCATGGAGGAAGTCAGTTGAGCTATTCCCTTTATTCATCCAAATTACTTTCTGTTACAACCACCAGCATCACTCCTCTCTACAACTACTGCACTCCCTGTATCACCCACTCGCACCCACCATCGCCACACCAACACTCTCTTATTCATTTTCGGTAAAATGCTCTAATTCAAACCAACAGCAACATTTTTTTATTTTTTTCGCTCTTCTCACTCTTCCAGTTCCTTTCCAGTGTTTCCTTTCATTTCGTCAAGCTGGAAAAATGCTGGCCCAAAAAATTTATTCTTCATTGTCGTTTCTTCGTGTTTCTCCAATACCAACTCATTACTTCCGCTGGTTTTACTTTTATTTAGAGAAACACGCCAGAATATGAAAGCGTATTTATTCTTCAGCCTAAAAATATACATAATATACGCCAGCCTCTCTTCTTTCTCCTCACCCACCAAACAATATGCGAGAGATGAGACGGAAATGAAAGATAGATTCGTCGATCAAATCAAATTTTTTTTTCAAGTTGGGTTCTCTTACAGAGACTACAATTTCAAGAGCATCTGCCAATGTGTACGTGTGTAGGTATATGGACGTTGATAGTTTGCTCCCTACGGTTATGTTCATTGAAGCCAACTCACGCGTTTGTACTCATTCTATCAGAACGGCATGAATAAAAAAGTGTAAGCCAATGATCATCTTTCTATGCTAATAATAATAATAATAAACCCTTAAAACACGGACTTAAATATGAGACGAAGAAACGTAGAATTAACGAAATGGATCTTACAGTATCTCATTGATTACACAACGCGGA
>JAHZNE010006973.1:0-10085 GCA_027744055.1 Callyntrura sp. NNG-2020
TTTGTGTGCAACTCCACACAACCTCCTCTGTCCACTCGGACTCTTTTGTTTGGGGTAGTACCTGACTATCCAGGTTTGGTACTGCCATATACCACAGGATATTGTGTGGTATCCCGCCTGGCCTTACAACCTTAGCAAATTTAACTTAGGATATAATTTTATGATGTAATTTTTTTATCTTCAGAAGGACATTTGTTTTCCTAACCGAGTTGATGCAAACGACAAATGTACCATACCTAAATACTAAACAGTATTATATTATGCTTGTAGAATCTAATTGCTTAAGCTATAGATTGTTAATAGTAAGTAATATTTGTGTCAAACATGATGACAAGAGGAGGCTTATTCTATTCCTGATTGAGTTACGTGCGACGTCTTTCGCAAACATTTGCTTAGATATTTATGTCGTCGAAGTCTTATATCATGGACAAATATAATACTCCCAGGTTATAACAAGTACCTTCACAAATATAAAATACATACATAAAAACATGAAACTTACCATTATGCCACCCATTGTAATCGCGTCGATAGCAATGTGGGTAGGAACGACAATCATCCATGGCCAAAACCAACTTTTCTTTTCCTGTGAAGTAGAAAGTAAAAGGAAAATTGGTAACGCATTGCCTCGCAGATGTACAGACATAGCAATTTGCAAATTTTCAAAATTTCAGTAAAGTAGATTTTCAAATGTCAATCAAACATTATTGATAAACATTTTTATATTAAACCAGATTTAATATTGTGAATGAGAAAATAATACTAAAAATAATATTTTTAGACAACGTATGGTACTGCGTTCAATGATTTAGAAAATTTGGTATGCTACCCTATCAGGGCTTAAGCAATTATTGCTAAAAATCAAACTGACCCAATACTGGACACTGCAGACACACAGCCATGAAGCTCGTAAGAAAAATCGAACTAAAAAATTCCCGGGACAGCATTAATTTTAACGTTGTTATTTTTTCTGTTATCCAAAACAAAACCTCGTTGGAGATCGGTGTATAAATACACATTGCACAGTTTTGTCAAGCTTCTTTGACCCTTAGGGGTCTCAGCCTTGTAAACGATGATGTTATAAAATGAAGCAATGTTCAGTGCAAGTCTATGGTGTTTCATATGTCCACCGAAAATATTTTTGACATGCATAGTTATAATGAGCATTAAGTACATAACCTAAGAAACATTGATTCTACAATAACTGTACCTGTTGCAATCCACGAATTAGTAGGATAGATGAGTAGACTCCTGCCACTTCGCACAAAAGGTCCAAAACCAAGTTCACTGTTTGTACTAAATGAACCCAGAGAAACACATTCATTCATACAATCATGAAATAAGTATATGTTGGTTTTACAATGCAATGACATTGTAAGTTAGAGTTTCATTTTCATCATAAATGTATAACAATAAGTAAGCAATAATGTGATGATTATAGAGACGCTCATAAGTAAAGATACGCTACCTTCTCCGCTTCCAACAATAGTTAATAAAATTAGCGAAACATGAAACTATTTTTACTTCCCGGCTCAAAAGTCAGTTAAAGAGTTTTTTCAGTGCTAAATCATCTCAAACTTGGTTTATCTACATTCCCTGAATTGTGAAATGTGATATAACCGTATCATGAGAAACCCCTAACAGATATTTTTATTCGTATGTACAAATTGCATTTTAAATTGCTTTTCTTCCACCGTCAAACCATTTCACAAGTAAGTGCCAAACTGTCGTCGTACATGGTTCTTGTAACACTGAAAGACTTATGATTGCTGCTAGGAAGTATTTTCCATTGGTAAACTGACCCAGTTGCTGCTCTGGCAGACAGAACCAAGATTTACATACGTATATAGGTAAATTGCCTCGGTGTTACATCACGCAGTGCCGAACTATTGACTGCATTTTTGCGAAAGAGTTTGAATTTGTAAATATTGAGGAACAACACAACAACAGCTACTGCGAAAGTGTCACCCTACTGGTTTGATTGTAAATAAATAAGAAGTTTGGCATCTTATTAAATTTCAAAACGTTTCTCAGGAAGTGGTGGATATTTTTAGTAGATATGCTGCCTTGACCCGTTTCCTACATTTTGGACTTGGGTGTTTCGCAAAAAAGTGTACTGTCAACTATAAAATTTTCAGCAGAGCAGCAACAATGTAAGTTGCATTACATCCTCTTACCGTATGCGAAACGGAGAAGCGTAAATATGAAATATATCGATGACGTATAAAATAAAAATAATTTTTAATGATTATTGCAAAAAGCTGGCGTTGATAATTTATTTAGTTAAATTAAATATTAGTAATCCAAGTTCTAGCTGGTAATGCATTGAAGTGTTCTAATTCAATTTTGTGTGATTACCCATCGAATAGGCGTCGCTGAAGAAAAAAATTCTCAGCATAGATACGCTATTGTTCTCTCTGTCAATATTCAATTGTATGTCGTTGTCATTGTTCGTACGGGACGCAGAGGAGGACGCAGATGCTTTTTTCGTTAAGTTAGTCTGCACTGAACCACTTTCATTTCCTTCGTTGGCATTGGAGGAAGCGACCAAAGTGGGAACTGACGTGACAGAGGAAGCTCTGCCCATGACATGCTGTTTTCCTCGTTGTTGTTGGATTTTACTCTGTTGCTGTTGTCCAGGAGCAACATAGGAAGCGTTTTCTATTTGCAAATCGTTATTTACTCCAACAGCATCGTTTCGATAACTGTTGGGAGTGCTGTTGCTGTCATATATCTCTGGGCTGGTGAAAAATGGATGGATCTTCCCAACTGTCATTGATCCGGTTATCCATGTGAAGAGGAAAAAGTAAATCTGAAATTGACAGGACATTAACCATTTCGTTAAAACGACTATCAAAATGAATCAGACCGTGTAGAATGGATGATGTTTAATAATCTATTATCATCGTATTTCTATGGCGTGTCAAGGTATCAAGTTACACAACATCAGAGTGGAAATGAAACCTCATTGATAAATGATTTTATACAATATAAATCAAAATGGCTAAAGTAGTGGAGCTGCCGATCCATTAAACCCACAAGGGTTTCAGGTGGAGAGTCATACGAAGTTAATTTAGGCAAGTTAAATCTCGTTCCGTGTTCCAATGCCTTTCACTGGTGACAATGATTCAGCCTCCTGTATTCCTCGTTGTATTGTAGCAATCGCGAATGTGTTATTCGTCTTAAAAATAGCTCTTTTATGCTCCTGAACTGCCTGTTGTCGCTTCACAATCACAACTAAACTAAGGTGGTACAAGGATTTACGTAAAATGCTCACTGTTACAGTCCTATCACGCCTGTTGTCCAATCTGAAGTACAAAGAGGAGTAAATAGCCACCAAACAATTTCAAAATGATGACAACCAAACCCAGCCTAGTCGCCATATCTTTAGAACATTTGAACCATATCCACGACTACTAGACCATGATTGGTAGTCATCAGTTTGAAATGGTTTGATGGCAATTTACTCCTCTTTGTACTTCAGATTGGACAACAGGCGTAAATGGGACTGTACTGGGGAGGTGAAAATTCTTTTTCTATGACGGATCACTGGGATCACATTCTATACTTTTGGCGGATAAGTAGTATGCTGCAGAATCAGATGGATGTAGATAAATGCCTATACTTAGTTTGTATTTTGAAATACCTCAATTTCATCTTGATCTGTGGTCCTTAGAACAATTTTCTACTTCCCAGCACCAGTCTGAATGTTCTAAGAACATTCAGACCGGTTGATGAAATATGGTGAAAGGGGAAGTTATTAAGGTTATGGGTAATGTTATTCCCATAATTTTTAATGAAAGAAAAATTGCGAATTTACTTATAGGCAAGTATTTATTCCAATATGTGCACCCGTAGTTTCTCCAAAAGACGAATTACACCGTTTTATCAACTCCTGAAAGTACTATATATAATCAGTAAGTTTTTTTCTTTGCACAAAATTAGTGCTTTGTTATTTTACAATAAAGAAATGTAGCATGTGCGTTCAACAGTACACCATTTTATTAAGTATTGTGGAACGTAACCTGATGTGGAAACTCCAGTTTCTTCTATAATTTCAAGGTATGCAGAATATAGGGCACAGTTTGTTCTTCACGTTCAAATTTATTTCTTGTTCTCCTCTCACCTCAAGTTCAATGCTTTTCATGATAGTTTTGTCATGTATGGCTTTACACTTCGCGGGAAGCCACCAGCATTTAGCACTATGTTATCGTCATTGTCGTACTTGTAGTTGAATTTTTTTAATTAGAGAAAACCCATTTACTTATTTTATCAAGGACAAAACAAGTTTAACACTTTTCATTGTGTTAATGTTCAGCGTAATAAATTTAGAATACACGTGTTAAGAGAAAGTCAACCCATATAATGTGTTCCATTATAATTTCACTTCCAATTAGATCTTACATCCCTTGATAGGCAAAGTGTATCACGTTTAACGTCAATATCGTCACCACTACGCGATAAGTGTACCGAAAGAACTTTCTACAGCAATGCCATTGTTGACTGTTTTGTGAAGTAAGGAATACCTTTCCTTTTTCACAATTATTTTATATTGCACCATTTTACTCTGCCTAAGTTTTTAGACAAATTGTGCCAGATTTCTACTTTCACATTTCAGCGTAATCTCTGAACAAAACGATGAGACAGTTGTGCAGATTTATTTCACGATATTCTCTACTATACCTTTACGGGAATCTACTTGCACAAAACTGAATGAGCTGTTTGAAGTTGCTCAGTTTTCCCAGTGTTGACAAATACCAATACATACATACATTATTACTGCCGTCATAATTTGGCACATCTACAGTGTATGTACATACAGAATAACTGTAACTGTAACCGTTATTCAGCCCAGCACGTGTAATGAGTCGAATAAAAATAATACTTTCACAACTGATACACGCTATATACCCAATATAGCCTTTACTGCATTGGTTCGGATGTACCTATATACTGGTTATCATCACTCAAGAACTGGAAAATAATGGTGCACGAAAATGTCATTCTTTTCCTAATTTTGTTTACTCAAGAGACTACGAACGTCTTGTTTAAATCGTCAATATAGTTTGTCGAAGATTCTAGTACAGTCCAATTTTTTGAAGGGCTCGGCGAATAATACACATACAACATATACACACTGACACAGATAGGGTGCCTATACAGTTTCCAAACATCATTCAGATGGGAAGTTTTACAAGCTTAGAGGTAGACACATAAAGCAGTTTTTAGTTTGCACTCGTAAGAACAAATATACCTACGGAAATCCCTGTTCATCTGCGTAGTCGTCATGCTGTCCAGACTTCCCCTCAACTAACAACCAAGAGACGTTAAAACCTAACTTTTGTGATAAATTTCGGGGAAACTCATTTTGCATACCAGTTTTTTGTTTCAACCCACACATAAACATTTCAACTACGGGGTTTAAACGAAATTGTCGTTTAGTTTACGGTTGTGCGAAAAACGAAAGCTTTATCATCATATTGTTTTTCAGATTGTAGGCACATTGAATTTTTTTCTTCAAAAAGTTTTAAAAATACATAAGGATTTACCGTTGGGCGCTACCTTTTTTCCTTTACAATGAGAGCTACTTTTTTGTTTCAATCCCTCAGATAAAAGTTAGTAAGCCAACGTTAGCTCACACAAAAATTTGTCATAGGATAGTTTCCTCTATTTCTTCCCGGAAACAAGTAAACACTTGTGTGGCAAGGATTTTGGTGGTGATGGATCATAATCAATAAAATACGCAGAGGGGAAGAACGTAAACAGCAGAGGATTGAACCCTGCTAGAAGATCAGTCAGACTTAAAGTTGTAAGTATCGTTTTTACCTCTCTGATTGGATTAGAAATAGGCACACTTTTGTGTATTTTGTGACACAGATAAGAATCGATTATTACTTGTAACTTGCCTCTCTGATGTCTCAAGTTTCATGATCTCGTTATTTTCATCCTTGTCCTTGTCATTTCCACTTTTGATGTGGATTTACTAAACGACTTTGTGCTAGAAGAAAGAGAATTACGCTGTACGCGAAATTGTACACAGAACCCACTAATGCGCTTTGCTAGTACTTGTAAGCTTCTTTTCTTTCAAACTTTCCTCTCATGTTATTCAGCGGAACGCTTATGTGTATACCTAAGTCTCATCGAATTATGTAATAATTGTCTACTCTAAAATTATCTGGAGTTACTGGCAAACTATTCCTCCTTTTTACTGAAATCTTTAAATATACGTAACATTTGTACATTTATATATATTATTAAAGTATTAAGCCATGTATCTATTCCAAGGGTTCCACTTTCCTTGACGGTCTATAGAAATCAACTTTGTACTATTTGTGCAATTATGTACTGTACAACATAGGGACGCACACATGTTATATAATTGCTGAGGCGGCTTATAATAGATTGGATATTGTTAGTTATACATGTACTCACCTCCTCACTGGATTTTCTGCCGATAGTTACACTCCCACCCAATAGATATTTTGCTTTTTGAATGGGATGCTTAGCAGTATGATGCATTAATTAAAAGACACCCAACGGGCAACGACCGTATATTTGTTTTCATTAGTAAATTTCTCCGATATGGACAGATTAGGTTTACGTCGCCAAACGACAAAACGTAAGTTTTTTAATTCTAAAGCTAACGGAATACCTTAAGTCAATAAAACTGACTAGCTCAGGTAAAAACAAGAAACACAACAGTGGAAGGAAGAGCAACACAAGCAGAGACAGATAACTTAATCGGAATGTATTGTTTCATTTTTGAGATTTGAGACCCCTTTAACAGATGCATGACTATACTAGCGTACCTTTTTCTAGAAAAATCAACCTTGGAATTGAAAAACGTGGAAATTTTACACATTGACATTTTGTACCTACAATGAATGAAAAGTACTTTCCAAAGCTATACAAATAAATGTCTACATAAAAAGGTAATTACTTAATTCTGAGAAAGAATTATCAAGCTGGCTGCCTACCGCTTCCCGGAAAAAATATCGACGTAGCAGTTAGAAATGTCGTGTTCTTGCTGGGTTTTCGAAGCAGAGTCAAATCTGCAATCAAGATCTGCATCGTCGGCATAAAATCTTTCAATTTGAAGAATAGACTGATTCCTTGAATTGTGAGGGAATTGATAGTACAGCGTAAATACTGAATACTATACCAAGAGAACGATTATGGAGTACTCAAATTAGATCCAAATGACTCAATCCATATGCAAACTCTAAAGTAAATTCTCGTAAAAGGAAATGTAAAAAATGTTCACCTCGTTGGCCCTGTGCAAATGAAAGTTTCAAGTGTTTTTTTTCTGATGCACTACTGTATTTCCCCCTAAGCTCTCGTAGTTCCAGCCCTGACACAATTAAGCCTCATTTTAACGAGGAGACAAACGTTATTACCAACGAACCCTCATTACGAAAATTTACCTGCAAAAACTGCCTGGAAACTGGAAGTCTTTTAAAAACGGCATTTTTACGTTAAACAGGACTTTCTACTTTATTGTATTGTAGTTGTAGTTCGCACGTTTCGCCTCACTACTCCACATAATCCTTAATTCCTTATTTACGACATCCCTGATTCTTTCGACAAGTATCATGTTAGGACTAGTTTTAAATGTAACCCAGTTTGTGCGTCTCGTTCCGGTCTTTGCCTTGGACTCATTTTCACATATTACACAAAAGGATCCTTAAAATGCCTACATTAACACATCAAAAGCGCACCAATATGCCACTGCCACATTAGAAATAGTGCGAAGATGTTAGATGATATTCATTTCCCCTTTTCCCTATAGCGTCTTTCTCCCATCTTCCTCTCCTTCCCTTTTCTGGTCAATGTGCTCATGTTCATAGAAAGCCGTTTTGGAATTGCCTTTTTTGTAATTCCTGATTCAGAGCAGTTCCGAGTTATGAGAGATGAACTGGAAGACGAGCACGCAGGATAAAATAAGGCGGTCAAGCGTAGAAAGCAGGAAAGTGGAAGTAAGTACGAGAGAGGTAGGAACAAGAGCACTTCTTTCTTATTACCTCATTATTATTATTATCTACCTCGATTGATTGACATATGTACATCCTCTCCAGGAAAAATAGGGATATGATGGATAAATAAATCTAGAACTTGTATTTCCGTAGTTTTCCAAGGAAGATAGGCAGTAAAGTTAAGGTATGTAATGTGAATGAACTAGTAGTTGCAAAGAATGAAAGATGTCTGCAATTTGCAATCGTGTTTGTCTATGATGAAGAATCATTTTCTAAGGTTGTAGGGTGAAAGTAAAGGAACTTGCTTTCAATGGGGAGCAAAATGTATTGAAGTGATGATATAATGTTGGATAAGAGATATTTCCTCCTCACAGCGTTTTAACAACCTATTTCTTGTTGGCTCTCTTTAGCGAAGCAGAATCTGCTGGGAAAATTATTACTATCATTAGACGTCCCATTATTACAATTCAATAATGATGGTATGATTTCTTCTTCCTGTAATGGTAATAGTCATTCCCCTCTGTTTGACAAGAATAAGAATTTGGAAATAACGGGTAATTGAATTGCAAGGAACACGTATACTACTTATCTAATGCGGCAATCCTGGCGGAACCAAGCTGTGCGATTTTCCTCGGTTTCATCAATCATGAAAAGTATTCCAGCTGTGGAACAAGGCGACAGCAACGACGAATGAATGAATGAATGAATCGAGCGTCAATAAACAACTTTTTGGATCATTTGTCAATGTTGCTGAGTTACTTTACACTTTCCAAGGAGTTCAGTAGTGTCTGGCTCAAACCATCGCCGTCTAATAGCTAGAGAGGGCTTTTATACTCAACCCACACATAATCTATGAGGATACGTATTACTTTTTATCGAGCGAGAAACAAACATGGTTTTCGTTTGATGCAAGCTATAAATAAATAAGTAAAGGCAGATCTGGTAATAGCTGAACCAGTCCGCACTGGCACGCACTTACAAGGGACACAGCACACTGAAATTATAATCTTTCAATGTACACATTTAAAACCGTCAAGCGTGATGCTTATTTATTAGTTTAGTGACGGTTCTTTACAAATTTCCTTCAGATTCATGTGTATATGTCGTATTTGAAAGGAAGAAAGAATGAGCGAAAGGAGACGCTCCGACCCAGGCAGGCATTATTCCAAATATATTGCTACGTCAAGTAATGTGGGATTTTTTTAGAGCGCAGCGATAGTAGTGCAAGGCATATTATAATCGTAGAGATGCAGAATGACACCATGGATGGAAGAAGTAAGTACATTAAAGGAGATATAAATGTAATGCTTCAATAGAACACGTAATGCGAATGAGACATGAACCCATTCATAGAAATCATTCTTCGATTTGTAAGAAACCATTTGAGTCGTCATCTTGGTCATAATTGTATGTTTTTTTCTGTACGTTGTACTGGTGGTAATATATGATGTTCAATAGACAGGGTATATAAGGTTACCATAAAAACGACGAACGCATGTACTTGTATAGCATATATTTCATGAAAAGGATTACTTAAAAGAATCGTTGGGTTACTTGTAGTCATCATGTGAAAAACTCATTCATTATTCGTATTTTTAGAACTGGAGCGAATACTGATCCATTGTGAAGGTAAGCAGGTGCCCGAATGTTTTTGCATTTAAGGCTAATTGTAAGCACATTTGACATTTTAAGGGAAACTTGGAGAAAGTTAATGCATTGATGGGCACTTAAACAAAATGATTCTTTTGTCTAGGCTTTACACGGATTGTTCTAGAAGATTATGTTCGTTTATGCTATAACCATTATACGAGTCGATCACTGCAAAAGCCGTTCATTAGTACTATACTTATCAGTGCCGTAGTTATAGGTAAAACGGGAAGCATATATGAATGAATCTTTTGACAGGCTTTCAGAAGGCAAATCATGGACGGCCGGACGCAGACTACTGCAGCATGATGCTCCTCATACAGAGCTATTTCAATAAGTACAATGTGTAAAAGTCATATAGATACACCCTTACAATTTTAGTGATGGTGTTGCAGCAACTGCTCTTGTCGACTTTTGGTCAAGGTAACTTGTACATTTAATACACCAACCGATTAGCTTTCTTTT